>DWDX01000588.1:0-24923 GCA_018245675.1 Agara michaeli
GTAACTGGTGAAATGTGGGGGTGTACTACACTCCTCTGCCTATCCCTTAGGGGATTACAGGCGTGATGTTACGTTTAAAAGTACACCCGACCGGCACAATAGCTGGGACCGATACTTATAAACCACGTCAAACAGTAGATTTAAATACTAAAGCCAAAAGTCGCAATATATATAGGTATTATAAGGTTACATAATTATCCGAGTTAGCGCGAAAAGTACACTTCCGATCAGGTCAAGGGTGTATTTAATTGATGTGGATATTATATTTAACGACTTTGATGACAGTAGAAGAGGCGAAAAAACGTCAGTACGGTTAGAAATCCCTAATCTCTGCCCACCCGTATGGATAATAGGCGTAACTGTATAATCATTCCTGGCCACGAGTTGCTTTTGTGAACAAAGAATACCAGTTGTATGGAATTTGGTAAAATGAGAATAAAATAAAATTGAAAACATACTGTCGCTAAGAACCCTCAGAAGGCTTGAACAGAGTCCGACTTCTAAATAGCCTGAAGCGAAGCGAAGCAGGTGACACTCTATTAATACAAAACTACTTCAACCATCGTCAGGCAGCTGTCACGTGTCCATGCAGTGACTGACCTTATATGCTATGTTTAATGACTATTTTTATTTATATATTAAAAATAAACATACCTAGAGGCGTTATAGCAAAAATCTTCGGCCTTACACTTGACCGGTCCCTGTGCCGCGAATGAGTAACATTAACGCGAATGAATAACCACTGCTTCAGTTTTATGTACAATAGCACGAGTGCTGTGTATATTCATGAACTTATAGAAGAATATACTACGTATACACGCAAAATATCAGTATTTCCCCATTCCCTAGTTTTGCATCTGAAGTTGGTCGTGAGGCCCGCGGACTGTAGTCACCAGTGCAGCGGCCCAGCGCTCGAAACGCCCTCGTTGGAGCGCTGCCAGCACCTCTTCCGAGGAGCGCCCTCTGACGCCTTCTCGAACAGTAATTGCTGCAGCTCGCAATAATTACCACAACTTAATTATTCATGGTGATTTTTATTACCAAGTATAAAATGTAACAAATACAATTTGATATTTTGTTACTCAAAATAATTATTCCTTACCCACGAATCGACCCACTCGTAAATATCAAGTTGCATCATACGTGTTTTCGTTACATGAAAATGTGAGAAAAAGCATCTATGAACAAATAGAATGCGTATGGCAGACATTCGTACGCAGGAGGTGGCGGGCGAGACAAAGACCGTAACAGTATATTACATATATTGGTTTGTAACGAGCATTGTGACCAAATGTGGCATTGCGTACTGCATCTTATTGACATATTTACGGAATGTCAAGTAACCATGAAACTCTATCTAAGGTCGATCAGAGCGAGGCTGCTGAGATTTTGCTCAAAAGTCTTCGTTTCATACCCTGAAATTGGAATATAACAGAGCAACCATCGCTGCATAGCAGCTACGGCAATATGAGCTCTACCAAATAAACCTCAGATGAAGTATCGCGTTATTTCATTAGTTACCGACAACGAAATCAGTGTTGTAAAACGACGTGCGGTTAATATCGCGAACATACATTTATATTGCCATAAAATAAACTGAAAGTAATTTTGTGGTGTTTGTCGGAATTTCAAATGGCCTTGCTCGATACAACATGGCATATCGAACTACATCCCAGCGCCGTTACCCGCCACATTGGACAGGCGCCAACACGCCGTGTCTGGACGCAGCCACATTTGCACAAGGGACACACTCATCTACGGGAATCAAGCCAACACGTCGCCTAAGCTTTGCAATACAAAATATCGTATCTCTAAATATATGGTGATTAATGATGTAATTCCAAAGATCAATAGTCCACTATTTTATATTTGCAGTTCAACTTGTCATATTCAAAACTTACTGTTAAGTAAATGAGAAATCCAAACGCACACTAAGCACAAAGGGCTCGCACGTATAATACTCAACTATCATGCAACTACAGGGTTCTTTTTATATTAACCGCTGAATTCTAATGCCACCACACTATGGTGTGAAAACGCTACCGCACGTTAGAAAGTCGCGCATTGAATCCAGCACATTCTACCAGCATTTGATTATTACACTAAACCTGCATTACAATTAGACACAGAACAACCAAATGCGCTCATCGCACAAAATATTTATCCTGAGTGAAAATCGAAACCACGACCTCCGACTTATCAATGAAGGAATCAATTATCTAGCTACCAGACTAAGAGACCGGTCAAATAACAAGATATATATATATGTATAACAAAAGGTAAATATAGTTATTTCTTTCTAAATATTATCATAGTCGACCTTTACATATCGACTTTATACAGATTGAACAATTTTATCTATCTTAAGCAGACATTGAGCATATTATGAGCCCAGAGTCCTAAGCAACGTACCAAAGACCCTTCCCCGGCGACATCTGCGCCACCTTTGATTGCTAGCATAGTTATGTTGTGTCGTGAGAATTTCTATTTTGCAATCATTCCATAGATAATAATTTAATTTTTTTAAGTGTTATAGTCAAATATTTCCTTTATAAATACGTAACATAGTAAACATTTTATTTAGATGTGTTATGTAAGGGCTATTTAGTAAAAAAATGTAGAGTCACTAGTTTGTTTTGTTTCGAAAAGTTCTTTTAAAATAAAGCTAAACTCTAGCACAATGCAATGTCTGTAGAGTGAAGGAATCTATTATTCTACGTCCATAGAGCATTTGTAAGCTTCCTGGTAACCAATTTATTTTGTACACAAAACGTAAACTCTTTCTATCCGAGCGCCTCAACTGGGTGTGTCTCTACATAATATGAAGTTTGTCGAGAAAATGAGAAAAATCTTTGTTAAACAATTGAAAGTCTGAATTACAGCCAGGTGCATTACTACGTTATAATTTTATTTTTTTCTATTCTATTTTATTGTTTTCTATTCTTTATTGCGTTCATCAAATTCATCGCTGCAAAATGTCAGTAACTATATATATTTAAGACTGGTCCTAATCCAAAAACAGAAAATGCTTGTGATCTAATTAAGAGTCGATGGTTCTAAAAATCTCTTGTTTCAGGACCTAGAGCATTCTCAATACTGCTCAGGGTCTGGATTTTTTACAACATTGCAACGACGCCACTAAGGAAAATTCTCATGGATTGTTAAACAATTTAAAGATTGTTAAGTTTTAAACGCCCATCAAAAGACAGGCTTATGAATAAAGTTAATAAAACTTACTTCTATTTATTACTTGTTAATAACAAAACACGCATTGTAGAAATTAGTCTATATTTCTATTAAATTCGCTGCTTAATGTTGTGTTTTACGTTGTTTTATTGCGACGTTGAAAGATGAAGACTCATCCGCCCACGAGAAGTGCCCTTCACCGCAACAGATGGCCGAGCTCCCTACACGACCTTTCCATTATATTACAGATAGATATATAGGTTAGTGTTTATTGTATCAGCAGCAGAGTACTCCTAGATGAAATTGTTATTTCTAAATGAGCATTTCTTCCAGAATGACCAGGTAGATATCAAAAAGGTATAATAGGAAAACGTAATCTTCATAAACATCATTATATCGATTTATCTGTATTAAATCACTTGCAATTAGAATTATTACTTTTTTTTAGGCTTTCATGAAAATTATTTGAAAATTTCATTCACCCACACACTGTAAACTACCTAATTGTCAAACATTTCTTATTATTAAAGCAAGTAACCGTAATATATTACTACTGAAATTTACATTTGTATTTGACGTTTTAATTTTAAACGATTATACATAGTAACAGTCCAGGTTTGGATCACTAAATGGTATTACGGTGGTACCTAATTTTAACTACACGTATTTGCCGTATTTCAAGTTGAAAAGTGAATTAAGTAGACACATACAGACCTCCAACATGGCTATACCTATCTATCATCTAGAATGACCATTGCCTAAAACTTTAGTCTAATGAGAAATCTAAACAACTGTGATTTCTAATATACCATTAGTTAGCCTGCATTATACATACAACGTACATTACCTATAGTATTTTTAAAACACAAAAAAAGCGAAAATTTCTGTCATTACAGAATTACGAACTACTTGATAAATTTCATAGTTAGCACCATGCATCGCTTTATTGTGTCTGTGAAGGATGGATGCTCATTGCACTTCAAAGAAGTACACTTGACGTCAAAAGATGGCTCCGTTCCCCACACACAACCAACCCAACCTTAGTAACCCCTTGTTTTTTCTATATAGCGTAGCTTATGGCGTTCTACTCAATTTCGCTTTTGTATAGAGGAATGCCGTGGCGATGGTAATAGTTGATTTTATTAACATGGAACGAGCATTTTCTTCTAAAAGACAAGAAGATTAATCAGAAGGGCATCGGCTAAACGCAACAGATTGTGTCATTCCAAGGAAGCAAAATCACTTGCGTGTAAACCTATATACTAAGTAAACTTGTGCAGTAGGAAACACTTATTCCCAATGTTTTAATAATAATTCATTTAACTTCAAGGACATTCGGGAAGTATGGACTAAAATACATCTGTATTTAAAAACCATATAAAAGTGGGATAGTTCTATGTAAGTTGAATTGAAATGAAAATTACAAAAGGCAGTATTATATACAAGGTATTTAATTAAGAAATTGAATTTTCGAACGCAGAAAGTTCATTTGCGTTCCGAATGCTCATCTGCTTAGAACAAGCATAAATCGCAGCCATTATGACGTTGTCCTTAGAGAATAGCTGAATATAAACGAGATGAAAATGAGGGCATTCATATCTTCACACATTGATTCCCGCGCAATGGGACGAACTAGCGCTGGTACACGCAGCCGGCGGCGGTGCATTTCCGAACGCATTGCCGTTCAATATCCGCCAGGATTGTTTGTAGATCCACTCCTATACTCTCCCCGTCCCCTTTGCACCCCTCGCCCGATACCGCTGCTCTAATGGAGCCTAGTGGGGTGTCTAGTTTAGAAATAGGTTGCCTATATTATGTGGACATGTCGGAATTACGTCTGCGGGCGCTGCTTTCAATTTCTTTTTACGGGACAAGACGGTTTTTTTTGTAGCCGAGAATTCTCAATATTTTAGCTTAATATGTTTTGGTGACCTCTGGTATCAGATATTAAAATGCATCAATGTGCTTTTTGTTATTTCAATTCATGTCATTATGATTAAATCAATTTCATCGTCATTATCACTGCCTACAGGTAATTTTATACCATTTTGGCTACGTATTCATTTTTTATTTATTTTATTTGTAACAAATATTACATAAAGTTTCCTGAAACTTGTCATATATTGTACAATAATTTAAATATGTCCATAAACTTCATCAGATACGTTATAAATACCAATTGTATAGCATGGATTTTGCAATTTCTCTTAGCTTCCATATTACAATCCACAAAACATTGTGATTCAAGCTGTTCCAATAAGTAACACGCAATGCAAGAAAGACCCCTTATACGATAGTGACTCATTCTGCTTTCTTGTTAAATATGTCTATATGTTTGGTAAGAATGTAATTTAAATTATTGTTCAATAGAAATGGAGCAAATAATCAAAGGTTAAGGTCCTAATAAAAGAATAATAAAAGGATAAAAGGATAATAATAAAAGGATTTCCTATTTCCACGACAAAAAGCAATTAGGGAAAGCGCCATCGTAACGTCAGAAGCTATTATGAAATCTGTTGAAGCGAAAAAGCGTGACAAGTTATGTAGGTGCTGCTAATGCTGAATATAAAATCATTAAACTTCGGTTGTAGGTACATAATGTACTGAGAGAATATTCTATGTTTCACAGCGAGTAAGTTAAGCTCAACTGCAAACATAGGTCTATCAAACTTTAGATTCAACGGGAAAGTTATGAAGTCGATTTCAGAACTGTCATAATATATGACACCTTTTCACTGCAAGGCAACACCCACGGCCATCGCTTCTTGTTGTTCGTGAAATGGAACATTCTCAACTCCAGTTTTGACCGATATACTTTGTAACCTTTTAATCTCAATTGTATTATTATCTATATTGGTGTTGGTGGGTGAATAACTCTCATCAGACTATTGCATTGGAAGATCTTACCTATTGATTGACTACCTACTAACTCTTGATGTTATATTACTTTCTAATTCTTAAGATTTGGTACCTGAATCATAATATTGGTAAGAATAATATAAGGGGACCAGAGAATGCTACAGAAATGTTCAGTGGAATGACAAATAGCCAACTTCTATGATCTTGTATGAAATGCAGACCATGTTTAACTATCTCAGTATACTTACATACATTACATTAGTTAATTACTAGCAGGCTTTCTTCTAGAACCATACTCTGTTTTATGATGCTTTCTGGTAGAAGTTTATTTAGGAGAAGATATAAATTTCAACGCGCAGCTATTTCGTTTGCGGGAAGTCGTTAATGACCCGAAGAATCGTTTTTATGATGTTTGCTTTGATCAGAGAACAGCATCAAACATCGTTTATGGCGCAATAACATCGAATTCGATAACAAATTGAAAATGCTCTACGAAATTATACTGTCTGAACTAATGCGAATTGCCTAAAATAACAAATAATTAAATTTAAAATAAAAAATGTTATGAACGAATGAAAAATATGTAAATATTTTTATACGTTTTTGAAAAGCCAGTCATTCATTTAAATCTTAAAAACAATCAAATACATAAGGCTCTGCATAAGCTCGGAATTCATTTTAATTAAATTAAACATAAAAATGGTATAAATAACATTTATGTAATTTGGAGAAAATATTTTTAACCGTTTTTTTTTATTAATACATATTTCAAAATCCAATGGTTTGTCTTAAAACTTAAAATTGTTAAGTACTTAAGGCCGCTCTTAAACTCCAAACTCCTTTTATTACAACATATACAATATTAAGAGGATAATAATTATAGTTATTATATATTTATAAAATGGATTTAATGTATACTAAGGGTTACAATCGAGCTTTGTTACATTGTGTAATGAAATAAATAAGAATGATGTAACTTACAAACTGTAATAGACATAACGACTCATAATATTATGTACTCATATTTTAGCTTATCTACAAAGTTTTAATCCAACATTAATTTAAGGAATAATTGGCTGAAACACTATAATCTTTGACTATAATGTTAGAAGTAAATCTTGTAATGACAGTTGACAGCAACACTCAATGTCATTGTCGCTGTTGAATTATTATATCAATTTACGTCTACGTGTATGTCTAGCGTTCATGTCAGTGTTTGCTGATTACTATGATTTATGTATTGAAATTAACGAACAAATCCTTTTTATAGGTTATATTAAAGTTCTATCATATGTATTTTGTAGTCAAACATTTAAAATTATTAAATTACTTATTGCTGGGTTAATGTTATTAAATGGAATCTGAAACGAGGCCTCAATTCGGTAACAGAATTTTGAAAAATGCTGACGAAGTCTTCAAACACAATGCTTGGTACTGTCTTTACATTATTTTTAAGACAGAAAAATTACAAAAGTTACTATGATAGAGCACTAGAATTAGAAAATACGAGGCATAGAAAGAAACCCCCGGGTGGTTCACGATATCTGGCAGATAAAAAACAACTGTATTTGTTTAATGCCTGGTACATACTTTTACTAACCTGTTACATTATAAGTTAATATTGAGTAATTTAGTTTAAACTGTCATAATTTTAAAATCTAATCAGTTCTTTTGCATTCATTTTGTGCACCACATCACTGGAAACTACTATACAACTAACACAATAAAAATGTTTGGCAAATATGTCATGTATTACTGTCTATTACTAAGTAAATTCGTGAATGTTAATTGACAGGGACAATGTGGTATGGGATGAACAGCAAGAAAAGGCTGCGGAGGATAAAATTAAGCAGAATAGTATGGTAGTATTTTCTGAGGATATGTTAAAAGACCTGAATGAAAATGCTGACAAACATTGGGATGCATTTTATGATATACACCAAAATAGGTAAGCACCACTTATCCATTACTTTATTTAATATTATTTATGGCTTCAAAATTAGAAATGAAATGATACACTCTTTGTTTTGTATCAATGAGTACTGTATTAATATTATATTTGTGTGGGGTAAAATTAACAATATTTGTATTATATTGTACTGTATTTGTTTACATTTAGTCTCATTTCAAGTTAAAATTTGTAGAATTTCTAAATTTGCAGATTCTTTAAAGATCGCCATTGGCTCTTTACTGAGTTCCCGGAACTTGCACCTGATAATTCATCAGCCCCAGTTCGTGTATTCTCGGGTGGTGGTAAAGATTCTGAAGAAAACATCAATGACGAAGAAATGAAACAAACAAACCTTGCTGAACCCATAGCAGGTTCTAAACGCTTTATATTTGAAATTGGTTGTGGAGTGGGCAACACAATATTCCCAATATTACAGTACAGTGTAGATCCCAACTTGTTCATATACGGTTGCGATTTTTCATCAAAAGCCATTAATATCATTAAAGAAACTGAATTGTATGATACTAAAAGATGCGAGGTGTTTGTTATGGATGCCACAGAAGCAGAATGGCAAGTGCCGTTTGACAAAAATTCGCTGGATATAATTGTACTTATCTTTGTACTTTCAGCAATTGATCCTACTAAGTGAGTAAATGCTTTTTCCCTTCATTTTACACATAAATTGTATATTATCATGGTAATAGAACGTGTATATGTTTTGGTCAGGAAAGTGGTTTGTTACACTTATTTCTAATGTGTGGATGCTGAGGGAGTTGTATAAGAGAAATGACCATTTCAGTCCTCAAGAGTAGCAAGGCATCTGTAACCGACCTGTAATGGAATGGATGCTGATACTATTGGCACTTATACTAACTGGTGTAATATTACTAACAGTTCTACTCCTGCAGTCCCGGTATTAATGAATACTAAGCAACTAATTTCTACTTACACCTATTACCTACTAACTGAATTCAAAATAGTTCAATTCCTATAGTCCCATTGGTGGATTAGTTGGTTGCAGATGCCTAGGGGCGGCAGTGGCCACTTATGGTTTCTGCTTGCTCGTTTGCTGCTCTCTTCACATAAAAATAATAATAAATAAACAGAAGTAGAGGATGATCTAGTTTCTGAAAATTTAGTATAGAAACATAGGAATATATGAGTATCTGTATGTATGTAATATAATTTAATTTTATATGTGTTACAGGATGCAAACTGTTATCAACAACATGTACACATATTTAAAGCCAGGAGGGTTAGTTGTATTTCGTGACTATGGCAGATACGATCTGGCTCAACTCAGGTTCAAGAAAGGAAGATGTGTCTCAGATAATTTCTATGCTCGAGGAGATAACACTTTGGTATACTTTTTCACCCAAAAAGAAATAACTGATATGTTTAAAGGCGCTGGTTTTGTAGAACAACAAAACTTAATAGATAGGCGATTGCAAGTTAATAGAGGGAAGATGTTGACCATGTATAGAATTTGGATACAAGGGAAATACAGAAAACCACTGTGAACAACTTTTTAATGTAAAATATAAATTGTCACATAATAGCATATGTTAGGAAATATTTTTCCATAAGATATAAATGCTCAACAATTAAGAATACTGTGTATATATATGGTTACAATGATGGCATTTTCATACTATTAATTGCAAAAGCAATAGTTACAGCTAACAGCTATAGCCAATAAAAAGAACCGCAGCTATAACAGATAACAAAAAATAACATTAAACTAAATAATAACCATTTGAAAAACAATATATGACATAGAGCTCCAACCAATAGAAGTTAATGGCTGTGTTTTTAAGATGGAATATAAAGGATATGAGGTAATCGAATTAAGACATTGGAGGAAATATTACAATTCTCCATAACGTGCTGTGCTGGCAGAAGGCACTGTGTCGAAAGGAAATTAAAAGTCTTAATGATAAATATGAGGTCAAGCTATTACATTCACAGTTTAAAAAGGTAGCTTTGCGAAAATATGACGTACTTCTGAAGTACGCGACAGTTTATTTGACAGATTCGAATTTGAAATGATATGGTTTCACAAAAGAATTCTGGATTTTAGTCACAGTTTTGATTGGGGGTCCATGCCAAGACACTTTTAAATCAGTTAATAATCTTTTTATAAAAGTCTCGATTTCCAATTCAGCGATCCGTCTTCCAATACACATCCTGATGCCGAATCCGAATGGCAAAGTCACCATTGGATGAGCATTGCCATAGTACAAAGGATCAGATTTTTCAGCAATCCACCTTTCTGGAATAAACTCCATTGGACGCGGATAGTATTTTTCCGACAGGGATAAAAACTCATTTGGAGCTATGACATCAATCTGTAAATGATAAAAACGGTGATTTGATAATTTTTGGCAATTTTCTAAATTTTCAGTAAACATTTATTTTTCTTACCCCTTCTGGTATTACGTAGTTACACACAACATGTTCCTTTGTAGTTCGCCGTAAGTTAGCTTGTATGACTGGATACATCCTCAGAGACTCTTTCAGACAAGCTTTTAAATATCTTTTATTCTGTTCAGAAGATTGTAATTCTTCTCGCAGTCTGTCCTGCACCGGTTGATTAGTAGCCAAATTATAAAGGAGGGCAGTTATGCTAAACGCCACCTGGAAAAGAATGGGGTTTTATCAAACAATACCACACTTATTTATAAATATCAACACGAAGAAGTATTACATTAGTACCACTAAACTATAATGGATATTCTATATGTTTTTTTTATAAATACCGTATCAATCCCTGCCAACAGCATTTCATTGGCCATCATTATGGCCACTTTTTCATCGATAGCCAGTAATTTCTCTATGATACTTTTGTCCTCTTCAGGAACATCATAACCTCGTGTATTAATTTTGTTTTTAGCTTCCTCGATGTATTTTGTGCTTATACTGAAAAAATAACATAAAGTAATTGACATTTCCAATGTTATGGGACTTTAGTTTTTGCATTCATTGCTGCAAATCAAGCAAAATATACCGATCCTTTATAAATTTCACATGATTAAAAAACCGAACTCGGGAAATGAATTTCATATTAAGTAGCTTAAACTCCTAATCTACTTACTTCCATTGTAAATCAAATGTTTTTATTATTCTCTTAAAATTGGGAGTAGATATATATTTCCAAAGACTTGGCTTTAATTCTAGCTTAAATGCTAGATCTATGGTATCTTTGGCACAAGTCATCAATTGTAGTGCTGGATGATCAGGACTAAGGTCATCTTGCAGACATCCTAGACGTGTTCCCAAACATATTAAAGCCACAGACTCCAGTGATAACTTCGTCATTTCCAAGTCAAAGTGCTTTTGCAGATAATCACCGTCGCCCTTCAATCTAACTAACCTGAAAAGGGAAAGCGAAATTGTTTACAAATAGCTATTATTGCTTTTAGCCCATTTTCATTTACTTAACTCATTCAAACTTCAAATGTTGAATATTACAGTCAAGAAATTATAAAAAGCGTTAAGTAATTCATATTTTTTAAAATTATTTAAACAGCTTTGGTACATGTTCAAAACTACGTAGAAATCGTAATCCTGCAGTTTAATTGTAATTTTTAGGACATAGCGTATAAATTATGAATATAACTACGCTACGTCGTGAAACGTGGCAATTTGTCGCAATAACGAATACCTTCGATATCGACATTTTCATTCAATTCTACAATATCATTCAATACCTCCATTCTACAATACTATTTAATAGGTACCTGGTGACCATCTCCTGTGCTATTTCGTCAAGTGCTGGTTCATACAATTTTACCAACTTCGGTTTCAACATGGCTGGATTTACTTTTGTACGAAAATCCCGCCACTGCATACCTTGGCTGTAATTCAAGCCATTATGAAAGTTTTAGTACCCTACACTGTTTAGAAAACGACAAAATTATGCAAAAAAAATCCCACTGAAACTTACGCACTAGTTAGGCCCTGTACATCCTCATAGATAGATTTTCTAAGTTTTGTCCTGTAATACACTATGGTATCGAACCCTGGTCGCGACGGAAGAATTTCCTCAGCTCGATAAACCTAATTTACACGTTATAATATAAAACCTTTGATATTTATAAAAATATTTCTATATATTGTTATTATAACAACGTTCTTGTTATTATTAAATTAATGTTGAAACAAAGATTAACAACAAACTGAACATTCGTTGTCATAAATTAGCAAATCGGAAATATTTCAAGGTCCGACATAAATATGTAATAATTTTGTTGATCATTTAACGCTCAAATTAAATCAATGAATATTTTGTAAAATACATTCACTTTCTGTCTAATATTATTATATTATACCTGATTGTAGTCCTCAGGTTCGAATAGAAAGACCATGTTAGCCCTTGCAAAAATTCCTTCCAACTTAACTATTTTCCCATACCTTTCGAACAACATCTTAGATAAGCCCATTAAATTTACATTAGAACCCACGGTACCTAAAAAAATGGAACAAATAATAAAAATTGTAAGTATTACGATATAAAAAATTCAAATACTGACCTATAATAGGTAAGAAATGGTGCAATGGGCCAATTAATGGCAATGTAGACAAGCCTGGTATCGATTCAAATGATTTAGGTGATCCAGGTTGTGTTGAAAATAATATTCCATTGTGGCGACTGAAAATACACAATTGTTGTGTTAATTAAAGAAAAATAACTATAAAAATCTTAAGTTTTAAAACTGATTACAAGTCTGTGTGCCGAGATTAGTGTGCAGCATAGCGTTTATTTCTAATCAAATGATAAGTTTGTTACTTAAAAATTCTAAACGGTTTCAGCACAGTATTAATTAACCGGATCTGTCACTTACAACAGTACTTCCGGCCTGAAGTTTCAAAATTAAAGTAAGTAATGAGAAAGACGAGTCTCATAGCACTGAATTTTATATTCCTGCTGCAAAATTAGTTAACAAATATGAAGCTAACAATAAAACACATAATACTTACATCGTTAAATAACAAATGCATTACTTAATAAAACTCAACTTACCGATACACACAATTGAAACGCATATGCAATTCAGAAGAAAACCTATATGGCTTATATATATTCATAATAATCTGACAAAGAAACTAGAAAAACAAGATAAATGTTTTAATTGAAAACACAAAATCGACTAGACTTGATCTAATAAACTGTTGTTATCTACAATAACAATTGCCCAAAAATAAATTTATATGACCTTGACTCCAGGGCACCAGAATGATCTCTGTTAAGATAACAATACCAGCTCAATTAAGAATTATTTGTATAGAAATTTCTACATTGAAAAAGGGATAAAATGAGAGAATATTAAAAAAATATATAATATAATTGCACAGTTTTTAAATAATATTACTGCAAAGATTTTCGGCAGTACGTATGGTATAATATTAGTCTAAACAGATCACGACAAAAAATATTTGAAGTCTTAAATGACAGTTAAGTTGACGTTTGTTGAGGTTAATGGTTGACTTGACATAAAAATAGTTGTGATAAATATTTGGAAACAAAACCGTTTATAAAAATAACACATCCACTACTGAAAATGAATTCATAACATATTTTCGCCATTTCAATGTTGAAATAGTTATGTCTCATTTAAAATAAAAAAACTATAGTTATGAAAACCATTTCTTTGTCCAGATCATAGTTTTCTTATAATATCGATCGATTACGAAAGAGCATTTTGCACTGTATTGTTTTGTGACTTGGTCTGCCTATATTAGTTTAACTATATGTCCATAAAGTTCTGTGGTTGTGTGGATATTTCACGAGAAGTAGGATAACGTATACACTTGGTAACGTGTTAAGATATTCTGGTGATGTTTATTATTATTCTCAATAAAATGCTTATAAAAAAATCTAAAACCCTAAATTAGTAATCTTAAGTGAATATAAGGACGCTTAATATGAATAAGTAACACAAGTGTACCTGCAATATTTCTCGGAACTTTCGTCCATGTATTGTTGCTCGTTTCTGTAAGTATTTGATGTGTTATGTATTTTTTATTGATACATTCCAATATATTCTTGGCATCTGTTCATATCATTACACAGTTATTATATTATTTATTTTATGTTGCTTATTATATAAATTGCTACTTATTTGTTAGTTACTTTATCCTTTCTAATAATTTTACTTCATGTCATATTTTTAGACCATACTTAATTTATTTCCATAGTAAATAATTTTTTGTATGAAGAAAAAATACTAATGGAAATCCTTCTGGTGACCTTTGATATTATATAGATAAATGAAAACTTTTGTCTATTACATATTCAGTTATAACATTTACTTAAGATATCATAATAATTTGTATTTTCATAAAGTAATTCTAGTGATTCTAGGTTTGATTGTTAATAATCTGGAATTTACTAAAAAAAAAATTTAAATCGTTATGACTATACATTTCTACACATTCCAGAAAAATGATTTTGTTGAAAATAATATACTTTAATGTAATTTAAATAAGGAGACAATCGAGCATTAAATATGTTGTATTTTAATTTTTTATAAAAATTGCTACAAATAGATGTCTACCTTTTATAAAAACCAAATATAAGCAAGCATGTTCACATTGGCAATCAAATGTGATGTTAGGAAAGGCAATAAAAAATAATTTTGGACATCATTCAATTGAAATAAATCAAGAGCAATCTGCAACGATTGGTGAGTCACAAATGAGCGAGCTCTCAGCATTATCTCACATTTACTGGCTGGAAACAGGGTACACTCATTGACAGCATTTAAATGTGGCTGCACACTCAACCTATACTAATTAAATTTCAATGTTGTACTGTATTTGACCACCTATGTAGTGCATTTGTTATCCGACCTGCCTGTGCTAGAGAGTATTCAATTCCTGGTCAATCATCTACCAGTTCCAGCTGAATTATGAATATTTATGTATTTATCCGAGGCACTGGATTGTGTCAGACAATCTTAGGGCATCAATTATATTGAAAATAATACTATTTACTACTGTACTATCTTTCTGTACATACTTTTTATTACTTGTTTTAATACTTGTAATGAATAAATTTATGAAAAATAATCGTCAGTAACAATAGAGGTCTTTATCTACATTTTTTAAATAATAGCACATTATATTGAAAACTGTTATTTATCAGACTGTTAATCCTATTAATATTTGGTGAAATTATTTATTATTTTAATTTTTAATAAATATAATAGTCAATGGAAGTGATTTCCAGAAATTCTCATTAAATGATATTTAGACGACAATGACAAGTGTTTAAAATATATACAATGATGCAATGTAAACTAATACACGCTCATAATGTTCAACACCTAGTCAAACCATTTATCAACAAAACAACTTAATCCATTGTTATTCCACAAAGTTATGTATAAAATCAAGTTATAATAACACCTACTATTACTACTAAACAAGCAATAAACTTTGCAATATATTTCAACGTGGTATATCTGTTCTAATTTGCCGCAGCACAGTTTTCCTTTTATTATCATGTATTTCTGTTATGTACACTAGGCGTTCACATTTCCGTTGTACGTTATTACTTGGTGTTTATGTTGCATTATTATAATGAAACAGTTCACGGCTGGGTGTCGGCATGGCGAGCATGAGCTCCACGCTCGTCGAGACCGTCTCCATCAACTATGAGGACTTTAACGAGAGCTTCCTTACCTGCGGCACCTGTCTATGTTAGTACACGGCATTTTATTATGTATTTTGTTATAAGCACCTATTGCAAAAGCACAATTTTATGGTTATTACTTAATGTTTTGCTGACAAAAATATAGTATGTTTTGAAGTCTGAGTGAATTTGAACTTGACAAATAACATTTTTTATAACTTCCATAATATGTTGTGTTGATGAATAATTCAATTTGCAAATCAGTTAAAATTATTTGTTAATTTACCCAAAGTGATTCTTAACCGTACAAGACTTTAATGTGAATATTACATTTTCAGGCACTTACGATGGAGGAGAACACACCCCAAAGCTGTTGCCGTGTTCACACACAGTCTGCCTGCATTGCCTCACGCGGATAGCTGCATCGCAGACCAGGGACGCGGGAAGCTTTAGATGTCCAATCTGCCGCGAACTGATCACAATACCGAGAGGCGGCGTCCCCGCACTCCCACCGTCCTTCCTGGTTAACCAGTTACTAGATTTAATGGCAAGACAGCGTAGAGAAGTGATACCCCAGTGCAGTTCCCATCCGGGTCGAGAATTACTATTCTGTGAAACTTGCGACTGTGTATTCTGCAGACATTGCGCCGACGGCCCGCACAGCGACACTCCCTGCGATCACACCGTTGTACCCTTCTCCATAGCGTTAAAGAGGATGTCTGAAATACTGTTGTACAGAGCCAACGAGTGCCTCAGCAAACTCGGTTCGGCGAGGGAAGCGGTGGCCAGCGAGTTGCGTAGATTAGAGGCGGCGGCGACGGCGGCGGATGAGGCGATAGACAGACATTTCAATGAGCTCCGAGCGGCGTTAGATAAACGTCACAACGAATTGAAATCGGCGGCGGCGGCCGCTGCAACCCATAAGCGAAAGTTGCTCGAGGAACAATTGAAGCTAATTGATGCAGAGAAAGCTAAGGTTAGTTTTCATTTTAGTATCCTTTACTAATTATTCACTTCACTCATAATGTATTCTCTACCGTTTAACGATTGAAAAAAATTTTGTTTTTCAAAATAATCAATAACACTTGCTTTATTTCATTTGACTATACAGGTAGAAGCGGAATGTTCCGGTCTCCAACAGCAGGTAGAAGTCCGTGAGGTCAGCAGCCGAGCCGCCGCGCTGGGAGCCCGGCTGGGCGATGCTGCGGCTCTAGCTGAACCGAGGGAGAACGCGTTTTTGGCTGTTGATTTCGCTCATAATGATTCTCAACAACGATTTGCTGAAGCTTTAGCGGCAATGGGCCGAGTCCGTACCAGTACCACTTTCCCTGGATTGTGTACTTTGCAGCTCGGTAAGGCATTTGTTAATTAATGTGAATTTTTTATTCATTTATTCAGTTATTAATTTTAATTGTATAGATTGTCCATTTTGCTCATAAATGAAAGCATGTAGTCCATGAATCCTTTGGACTATGAGACCGTAGCAGTAACGATCATGATATGTTAAACATTACTGAATATTGTCTCTTCTACTTTAAAGTCGTTACACAGGCTCGTCCATTAGAGGTATTCTAGACCTGGTCTTCCTCTCACGTTCGTCGTAGCGAAGCAGCTCTTCGAAGTCCACATATCGCGCTAGTGGACCATTGAAACATAGTTTATAATTCCAGAGTCGCTGTGCGTATGCGGGCTGGAGGTGGTGGTTGTGCTGCGGACGGTGGACTACCACGGCGAGGCGCGCAGCACGGGCGGCGACCCCGTGTCGGCCGCCGCCACGCTGGACGACGCGCCGCTGCCGTGCACGGTTGCCGATCTGGACACGGGCTTGTATAGGTATTTTATTTTATTCTTTAATTAAGATTTAGTTGTCCACAAGATACCGTCTTTTTATTTTTTTACCCTCATTCGTTATTTTAACAATGTGTAGCTACAATTATTATATATTTTTTTTCTTTGCTCCTATAATCGTGGTTTCTAAATTGAAGTATCTGGTTACGGACCGCCGTTGAGATGTTAGTCTTCTATTATGTCCGCTGAGGCAGTTGTATCTTTTTTGACGAATGGCGTCTTCGTTGGAACCGACTGTAACTTAAATTTGGAATCAAATTCAATATTATCTTTATGTAAATTCCAGAATCACAATGAGACCGTGGAGCGCGGGCAGCCTGTGCGTGCGCGTGCTGGTGTTCGCGCGCGGCGTGCGCGACTCGCCGCTGCGCGCGCACGTGGCGCCCGCCGCCGCGCCGCTGCGCGTGTGGGGCTCGCGCGGCACCGGCAAAGAACAGCTCAGTCAACCGGTAGCACTCGCCAGGTCACTAAATTTCCATCGTTAATATATATTTCTCATATAATATATTTATGTCGGAGAGTACAACTGTTGGCCAGGCAAGGTTAATTTGTTTCACAGCGTCGTCGTTACTCGTTATAATTATAATCGAGTAATTGTTCAAGGCATCGTTCGACACCCTAGCTTGAATTTCGAAAGTAGCCGGCGCGCTTTGCTTGATTAAATCAATTGAAATAGTCTTGGTGTAGTAATAAATCCTGAATGCTAATAATTTTGTTTCAGGTGTCCCAAACGTAGAGAAATATACGTTCTTGATGCGGGTAATTCGAGAGTGAAGGTGTTGGATGACGAAACGTTTGCCTTCAAAACACATATCGTTAATGAAGGTAAAATCATACAATCTCTGTAAAATAAATATTTATATTATTTATTGACATTTTATATACTATGTAATATTTATTTTTATATTATCACGTAATACTAAATACTTTACATTATATAATATATGACAATAATAAAATACTTTTTATATTATTATAGGGCTATCAGGTCGGAGTTGTACAGGTATAGCGGTAACGGCCGACGGCGTAGTGGCGGTGAATTGGAGAACGAGAACTCTCACGGAGGTACGGATGTAATTTCTTAAATAGTCGCCAGTACGAGCGCAAACGGTCGCTAAGGTTTTACAAACGATCGAAACTCCGAACCGTCAGGTGAACACGCTGGGCGCCACGCTGCGCACGGTGCGCTCGCCGCGCCTGGTGGAGCCGGTGTGCGTGGCGGCCGACGGCGCGTCGCGGCGCCTGGCCGTCGCCGACAACGGCGCGCGCGCCGTCTTCGTGTTCGACGAGCACGGGAACATCGAGCGGGAGGTGCGAGCGCCGCGCGCTTTCTCTTACTGCTCTCCTCTAGTGTACTATAATAATTGCCACACCTTTCATAAACGGCCTTCTCATCTCAACTAGGCAGATCCTGTACTGCTGCTGACCGGACAAAAAATAAACATACATCATGATTATATAGATATTTTTATCATATCCAGATAGGACTAACAAATGTGGTCGTCGCATACATGTTTGTCCAGGGTGGATATCGAAGCTCATAACTCCGGTTTAACGATCAGGATCTGAAACTCAATCAAAGACAGTCATTAAGCACATACGGTGGCAGAGATGAGTTTTTAAGAATTCTTAAAATATATGAACGTAAGCGTTCATCGAAGACAATATACTACAGTAATCACTGCGTATATAGATATTAAATAATTTTCTATACTTGGCCACAAATGTTTTATATTTACCCTACAGATTGGCAATGGCGACCTCGGTCTAGTTGGCGGATTGGCGCTGTCGGAAGACCTGATCGTCATAGCAGATGTAGCGGTGCGAGTGTACGACGCCGAGGGGAATCTGCAGACAACGTTAGCACCTGTCCCTAAAGGTAACTACGAAATACGAAATACCAAAGGTTTATCGAATTTCCATCATCACTTCACCTCATCATTAAAAACTATATCCAATACGGAAATGAAAAAAATTAACCTTAATATAAAACTAACTTCTTAAATGTAGGTACTCTTGTTGTTGCTTTGTTGAAGGCAATGTGGGACATATCGGTTTGAACGGTAGTTATAAATTCTATTCTTATTTTCACCAGGTCGCGGTGGTTATGGAGGCATAGCGCTCGAGAACTCCGAGAACGGTTGGCATATCGTATGCATTCGTTCCATAAGAGGGCGTCCGGCTATTCTCGTGCTGGAGGTGGCCACGGGCCTCATAGTGGCGGCGTGCGAGCTCGCCGACAAGAAGCCGCGGCGGGTGGCGGGGCTGGCGCTGCTGCCCGCCCGCCGCGCGCTGCTGGCCGACCTGGCCGGGGACTGTCTGCGGCTGCACGCCTACTGGTGAACGGGGGCGTGTCTCGCGTGAGTACCGCGGCGTGGCTACCGCCGCCTGACTCGTCGGGGACTGTCTGCGGCCGCACGCCCACTGGTGAACGGGGACGTGTCTCGCGTGAGTACCGCGGCGTGGCTACATCGCAGGTATGGTCTGCTGTTGTCTTAGAACCTGGGTCCCAAAATGGAATGCTGCAAAGTACGACACCTGCAATACTCTGGAAAGCATAATGGCATTGTTGATCGGCTGTGAAGGTGAGTGTATTGATTCATGTGGTTTTATTTATCTTTTTTGTTGACAAGAAATTGGTGTAATGACAATACTATGTAACGCATATCCTTAAAATCTTCTCTATTTTCAGATTGGCAACGAGACTGGGATAGCAACACATCGTGGCTGCAAGGAGGCAAATTATAAACGAATTTCATGCTAGTCCAATATTGTAACTGAATATCGAAATGTTGGCCATAATCTCGGACTGCGAGGGACGAACTCGTACCAAAGTCAAGGCCGGTGACGTCACCGCCGGCCGCCCGGTATCCGTAGTACTTACAGTATTTATTTTGTTTTAAGTTTTACTATTTTATTTTTTAGTATTTTTTTGTACGACCCAGCGTCGAAGCATCGATTTTTTGATAAAACGTATCTTGATTTCTTTAGATATTTGCGGATACTAACGTTCTTTGTATTTATGCATCTCGATAATAATTTGATTGCATACATTTGTTTTTTTTTAATTCTCAATTGATTGGCAATCTCGACTTAACTAGTCAGATGAGGAACGCATTTATATGTTATTAACATTTACTAAGAGTGTCCTAAACGTATTATTACTAATTTCATGTATTTGTGGATTTGTTTGAAAACAAAAAATTCTACACAATCTATTTTGTAGACACCAAACTATTTTTTTTTACACGCTTTATATATTATTTTCACCAGTATGTATGTTTGTATGTAAGTTTGTGAGTAACTTTTCAGTCGAATGTTTTCTTGACGTTTCGAAACTCAACGTTTTGTTGACATTCACTGAAAATTTGAAAAAAAAAAAAATTTTTTTAACGATCAGTGGCACTAAAAAATGATAAATAAATATAGTTTAAAAAAACTAAAAAATATGCTTTATAGCACATCGAACTAAAAAGTAAAGAATAAATAATTTAATTAAAGGCTCCATATGTAAGTGAAAAAAATAGGTGACATGAAGTACCCCACGCTTTTTTTTACAATTACATATACTTATATTTTTGGTTCACTCTTATTTTCCTACCTTTATTTAAATTATTCTTTACATTTTAGTTCGATGTGTTATAAAGCGTGTTTTATAGTTTTTTTAAACTACATTTATTTGAAATTAATATCGTTTCCTATAATGCCGAACAAAATACACTATATGAAGTGTTCATGTACGGTGTTGGCTAGCCGGCACGACCAGCGTGGTGTCCTACGGTCTTAAACAGTCTCATTATTATACAACACAAAGTCACTCGGTGGAACAATGAAACGGTTGAATTTTTTTTTTTCCAGCCAACTTAAATGTCTCAATACTCTTTATTTTGATATTGTCTGTTTGTATTTCAGTAATACGCTATGTATACTGAAATAAACACTCTCGATTTTATATATAACCTATAAAAAGCTGTCTTTGTTTACAAATAAATCCACATTGCATTAGCGCATTATATTAATACTGCGCAAAATGTTACATTAATAAGTAATTGACCGATACCAACGACTCGCGACAATATATAAGTAGCCGAACAACAAGATCCACTAAAATTTATTATTTAGCAATAGAAATGATAATTCTCTCAGCGGTGTATATTGGAATTATTATTTTTTAAATTGTTATATTTTATTTGTTCCTATTTTTCAGAACTTCTCAAATTTACTTAAAAGCTATAATGGCTATTTTAGTTGCATCAAATGTCTTTTGATTGCTTAAACTGATTACGATTTTACGAATTATCAATTACAATTATACTCTATAGCGTATAGATATAAAGTTATATCGATAAGTGTGTTCTCATTATGTTTCATAATCATAACAAAACGAAATTAAACTGAAATGATTTCCTAAATTTAGGTTATGTGAAGATGTTATATTGTAAGTGTTATAAGTGATTTCGAATTTAAAAACAAAAATATGATCTGTGCTATTTATGATATTCCTTTGAGATTCGCCTAATACAGAATTATAATCCGCAGCCGCGGAAGGTCGAACATTACAAATCTTTATCTTCATTTTGAGATACATACTTTTTAAAGTTTACCAAAAAAATTAAAACACAATTGGTAGCGAATCTTTTAATTAATCATTAATAAGTTTAAATTTCTTACGACCAAACTTCTATATCATACAGATGTATTTAAAATCTATTTTAAACAACAAAATGGGCTTATTCAGTGTAAATCACGATGTCTTGCTTACGTTCTGATCGTTTGGATGCAACGTGCGTCTAATAGATATTACTTATGAACTAGCATACATTAATATACTTGCGTGTAACAACAATGACATTTTTACCTAAAACCAAAAAAGTTCTAATTTCAATTTTAAAACAAATTATAGTACAGTACAAGGAATATTTGAAGTATTAAAATAATCTAGAGCTTGTTTTGTATAGTATCGTCATGGTAGGTAGGCACGGATAGCGCCACTAGCGGACACACTAATATTTGAAATATTAAGTATACTCGATAACGTCGTAATACTCCGTAGCCCACATGTTCAAATTTTTAATGAAATAAACCAAACTACGTATAATTAACTACGAGATACGTTTGTTGCGTTTTTCAATACTCGACAAAGAGATGGCGCCACACGTCACGCTTCCCCCCTATCGAAGCTGTGTGAACTTTGTGCATATATTCAACAACTCGCGTAAGCCGGAGACACCTCCGGTCATTCCCCGCTCGTGGTTATCTAGGATACCGGAAGATCGCTTCTGTATATAACGTATACAGGGCGACGTGCAGTTTATACATAATAAATGTACGCAGCAAAATTTGTATTACGTTTAAAATGTTTTCATTCTACCCTCAACAGATTCCTTGTGTTACACTTGCGCGGTAATCCTGAGCTTCGTGTGCCATTCTATCTATTCGTCTATTATCTTCTTTTCGTATATTTTAAATTAAACATTACAACGGACAAACTTGATTAGGACTCGTATATATTGCCCAGGTGCGATATGTGTGATATATTTTCTTGTAAATCTTGCTCACGTCAACAACTCTGTACCAAATGTATATATTTACAAATAGAACACTGTATGTTGGCGAATGGGACCCAATGATAAACTGTTCTGTGAAGCATTGGATGAAATTAGCCAACGTTACATGCACTAGCCAACGCCTAAGTACCCAAGTGCCCTTGCGAAATGTTAAAATCGTTTAACAATAGCTACTATATTTCGTATATGTAATAAGTATATTAATTATGTAAATAATATAAGGTGATTTATTAACAGATTTCCGGTAAACTTACATAGCACACGGATACGTACGCGACTGTACCTACATTTACCGGTGCTAGATGTAAGGGCGGCAGCACACGGTCTATTCTGTGCTCAATGTTCATAATTGCAAGTCGACTGTATTTGTTTTTTCAAACCGACAACGTATAATTGAAGTCTCGGTACGTGTTGCTTAAATACACGTTGAAAATGATTGGATGGCACGGCATTATTTACTCATAGTATTTGTTGTATGCACGTTCTTGTCGTGCGGGAACGTTTGCTCAACGAGGACGATAAAACCATATCACACTGTAAAAGCTTCCATTTTGCTAGAGTTAAGGTATTAAATTGAATTACGGAGGTGACATTTATTTAGTATTGGTCGGTTTTTAAATTTTTATCCATATGCGGATATAAGTTAAGATACGTTAAAGACTGCCGTTCTCCCGATGTGTAAATTATGTAAAATTAGATGATCTTTATGTACAAACTCAAATAACTTAATATACGCTTGAATTACAGAAAAAACTTTACGTAAAACATATTTTGAAGAGAAATATCTATTATACGCATATGATTTGTCGGAATTGCCTACTGACACGGTTATCCGTAGATGTTATGTTTTCAAAGATAATTATTTCCACATTAATAAATGGCAGTCTTTGTGTGAAAATCGGTTCAAAATTAGTGTAACCTGCTAGAGGGATTGTTTAGCGCACAATTTATACAAAACGAACAAATATTTTTGTAGATGGAAGGTCTATCAAAAACATAAAAAAATACTTAGTTACCTACTATTGGAATCTATACGAATTCCGTGAATAAAATTAATAACATTAAGGCCTACGTTTGTTCCGCTCGTTTTACCATGACAAGCATAAAGACTAAAAAATCATATACAATGAGATTAAAACAAGAACAAAACGAAAATACGTATATTATATGGAGGTATATGAAAATTATTGTTAACAGACGAATCACATTGTTAAAAAAAATATGATTGGGAGTACTATTTCAATGTATACAGATTATATTATATTTTCTTTGCAATACATTTTTTCTAATGTGAAGCTAAAAAAGGCACTTTTATTTGTGAAATTAATGAAAGTACTCATAATAATAATCAGAAACTGTCATTTTAATAATTAAGCTGGAAGCTAATTTTGCTTACCGCTCTATATAAACAAATCCGAACGAAAAGTGTACATTCTACACAAAAAGTACTTTGATTAATATGTATTATGTACTTGAATATGTTGACTTTGATGCGTCAATGTTGAGGCTTTTAGCTGTTAATAATTAGTTATAATTTAAATTACTTTTATGATGTTGTATAATGTCTGCAACCCTCTCGCGAGTCACCTCGGCGCGGGTCTCGCCCCGCGACTGCAGGAGACTTCAACAATTTGCATAATACTTACACAACTGAACATGTTTAAAAATAGACTTGTCCGCTTGATATATTTTCAGCGGCAAATAGAGAATGCAATTAGTACTCTGAATGTAGATGAATTGTTAAGTTTTAATGTCACGAATGTAACTCAACAGTTTTATTTCTCTAAATGCAGAATGTTTTGATTAACAAAATTATAGATTTTAATTCAGAGAGTGGATAGTTCTTCTAACGTATTTAGTTTAATGAACGTTTGTA
>DWDX01000589.1:0-24923 GCA_018245675.1 Agara michaeli
ATAGTGAGTGATATTGTAAAGCTCATAATTATTCCGAACGGATTGGTAATTTGAAACATTTCGGATTGGTAATTTGACTGGTTTCGGAGAAATATTTATATTATATAAGATTTTACGGAAGTTTTACTTAATAATATATTACCTGCATGTGTGGGAGCAACTTAAGTTAGTTAAAGATTAACAAAGGTACGATATGTTAATAAGCACGACCCTGCCGTAGAACCATTAAAGAGCTATTAAGTGGTAGAGCCGCAATTTGTTTAGTAATCACTAGAGCCCCGAGCACAGTTTGGTTAGCAGTCCTGAGCATACACTCTATTTGCGAATACTTTTGGATTTCGAATAGAACTTAATTTATTTTGCATGGGGAACAGTTTATATTCCGCAACACATTACTTAATTAAGAAACACAATACAGTAAAGTTTCCATTCTAGGTAAGTAGGTGTAAAAAGAAAAGTAAAAATTATATTTACGTACAGATATTTAATGTATATCGGTAACGAGTGTCAGCAACAATTTTCTACGATCCGGTTTTCCAAATGCGGCTCCGACATCCTAACCAAATATAGTAGCAACATCCAACGATAATAGTAGCAATCTATCGGTAAAGTACTGTGCAGAATAAAGTACCTACGAATGTATAATTTACGATCACCAGAAAGATTGCGGTTGGTAATTCACGATTGGCATCCTTTGTAGGGTTGCGGCATTTGAGGCACGATTCGAAGGACTAATCGTAAGGTCGCTCGGGTTACGCGAGGAATTCAGTATTGCAAGTTCGAGAGTGATATTAAAGGTCTTAAATTTGTCAAATACTGACAGACGCAATGTTGTCTAAGAATATTAGATGAAAACTTTTCGATGGAAAGATTTTAGCAATTTGTTTCTGTAATATTTACGTCGAATCTGCTACCGCATAAGGAATCACTAAATAATCATAATATACAATCGAATGATTAAGAGTAACAGTGTGTTACTCTTAATAATTTATAATGTTTCTGGCTTTCTGGTGTGTGTGAAGTTTGCCGTCTGCTACAGTAAATACCTCTCACTATTAGAGGAGACCCTCTCCAGCAGTTGACAAATTAAAAGAGTCGGATAATATCCACCTCGTAAGGTCCCCGAGCACTTTGAAAGTTAGTTCGATATGTAAGTGGAACTTAATAAATACGGTAGTACGTATTAGTAAGTACATATTACTGTAGATAACTTTGTGGGTACACGGATTTTAGAAATCCTGTCATGGTGCTAACACAACTCCCATTACATCTCTGTATGACTTAAAACCATATCTACATTTCCGTTACTGTTCTTCTGTTTTATACTTATATATAGTGAATCATATCATTGCAATTTAGAATTATGTATACACATGCCGACAATAATTATCTGATGACTGGTGTTTGTATCCCGATTAAGGTCTTAGTGAGACAGAATGCCGTATTAATAAGGCAGAATTATGCCGGGGTAATCACTTGCTTAATTATTAGAACTGGCTTATGATGAGAATCTATTACGAACCCAGGAGGTGATTTATTATACTGCGCAAACTATTTCCGTTCATATTTCAACATGTTTAGTATTAATTATGTGAAACGATACTTTGTTATTTCTTTGGTCTTTACTGCAGTCTAATGGACATTTCCATTAAAATTTCAAATAGAATATAAAAATAGTGTTCTCTGACCTGTTACTACATACAACCTTTAAATCAAAACATAAATGTAATCAAAATATAACATTTCTGTCTATCTATATGGCTGCAATCCCGCCTGACGGAAAGCCGTGATATCGGGTACTGTGAGCACGCAAACATTTTTCTTTCCATGGAAAAGCTTAGTTTAATTTCAGAATGAGGCTGTTTAAGTATACATTTAAGAATCATACAATATTGTGGAGAACTCCAATATGTGTACGTTCATTTACGATGTTTTTCGTCACCTTTATAACATTGTGATATTAAATGTGATAAATGTATGTATGTATAAACACTGTGATATTAAATATTAACAACTCAAGTAAGTTTGTTAAATCATACATTAACGGTAACCATTAGGCTACATTAGTGGCGGTAGTAGTATTCCATATTGTGTGTGTATTTTTTATTTTATATAAAATATAAATATATTTAATATTATTTGGTATTCGATTGGAACATTGTAAGCAGCCACATAATACTGTGTAATGGATGATTTTCCAAAAAGTACCGCTTGGCTATTACACTACAACTTAGATAATGATTACTAAAACTTTATACTCGTTTGGTGATACACTACAATTATTTTTGTTACATTTTAAGTGTTATGTCAATAATGTTTTATAGATTCCAATACGTCGAAATTTAACCCATTGTAACATATGCGTAATTCAGCGTATCTGATGGGCTGCCAGAATGTATTCAGTGGATAAATAATCTGCAGCCATGGTGAGATTTTATACCGAAACTTTGCCGATTGTGGTCATCTGCAGTATTACATTAATTTTTATTGAATTCTTCATTGGAGAACACGCGTATCTTCTTATAGTAGTGAATAAGTTTAAGAGTTACTAAAGCGTATATGACATTTATTCCATAATCGAGACATGTTTTGGAAAGTACCCAATTGTGTTAGTACTAATTACATATAATGATTGTAAATGAATGTGGAATGTGAGATATATGTAGTATTATTGAATAAACATTTTGGGTGCGTTGTTGATGTACGAGGAACACCCGAGTCATATGTAATGTTTGTGACCGCACCCGTAAGTGTTAAGGCATCCACTGTGAATTCTCGTGTAAATTGACGTCTATTGTATGAGACCGATCGGTCTGGCATAGCGGAGGGCATTGAATGCTCAGCAAGCTCTTATTGCAGTTAGTTGATATGGAACGTAACGGCAAATGCTTCAATCCAATATGTGCTATCTTCATATATACCTACGTACATTTATAGGTTGGCTTATATTATTTTGTAAGAATAAAAAAAACATTTTGTGTTCCTGATTCAATGTCGTGTCTTTTTAGTGGGAATATACGACACAAATGTAATAATTAAAGGCAACGTTTTACGTAGCTAGCATTATTTTTTTTTTATTTTGCTCTTCCCCTTGTACTAAAATTGAAAGGAGGTCTCGCTTATACTTGTTACCAGCATATAGTACCATAAGTTTAATAAAGGTATACTTATAGCGCGCTACGGCTCACCGCAGGATATGAGCGAAGGGCGATGAAAGAACTTCCCCCCTAGCTTTACGTGCATTAATGAGTGTTGTGTATCATCGTAAGTATGGCTACGTATTCATAGTATGCGGTGCAGGTGCGGGCGATGCAAGTGTTTGCTCGCGAGATAGCGCTGCGCTGGGCGATGTTTGTAGCGCGCCGGTTGCGAGCACTCAACTACTCATTCAGCCGATGCAGGCTTTACGATACTGTACGGATAGAATCATCTTCAACTCATCATAATATTTTGCAAGTTTTACTGAGTATTTTGCATATGTTATAAATAGATATGTATAGCTCGATAGTTATTTGTTTTTGTCACGCTTGTATTACTCTTTAACGAAGTTATTTTAAAAACAATTATTAGCGTTATAATACATATTTTTTATTAGCGTCTATTTCTATTAGATTGGTCGTATACGTCCGTTCTCGGTAGATACGGTTTTGAGTGACTTTATATATTTACACTTGTTAACATAGTCTGCTAGTGAAAATGACAATAATTTGTTTTTTCATTACCTTCGTTTGCAGACTGTACTTCCTATATCTGACCAGCTAGATGTGGGTTTATCCCTCTATTCAAACAAAATTTAATGAGGCGTGCCGCATGCTCCTATAGCCTCTATACTACAACCCGAGTACCTATCTGCGGGATCAAAGCTTTATTGTGCTCTGTATTATCAAATATTTTTATACTTTTACTGCTATGCTTATACATGAATCATAATTAAATTTGTAATTATTTTTACCTAAAAGTCTCCATTCGTAATGAAGGAAAGCAATACCACCAGGTTCTATAATTTATCGACAGCACAATAACAAAATAAATATACGAATAAAAAATTACATTTCTTCAAATATAATAAAAAGTTTCATCAAATATCTCAAGTCGCCTATTCTCTAAATGTTATTCGAAACATACTGATTTAACATCTTACTAATCATAAGTACAAGTACTATTTTAAAGTAAACCACGGTTCCTCGGAATATATAATGTATTCCCATATTCTGTTCGATACCAACGCGTAAGCCTCTTTACACATTTTCAGATGTCTTATAAAGGCTTAAATCCCCGCCTTGGAATGTTTATACGTGCGACAACACGTATTTTCCCAAGTATAAATATAAGAAAAGAAAAACGGACATTTTATGGGAATTTTATCCTCGGTTTAATAAAGCAGTCAGGTCTCTTAAGCTTTAAGAGAATTTGTCAAGGCTTTTACTTTTTGTGAGCCGGTCGATTCGTCTTTCGTTAGTACGAGTAATATGTAAATATTTGCTGATCGCTGTTGGTAAACTCGAGACGAATGTTGTCTGATAATTTATGTTGGCAAGCGTGCCTATTGTCGGACAAACAACGTGCCGGCTCGTGGCCAAATTTATATTCCAAGTTTTGGCGAACGGAGCTTGGCCACAGGGTGGCCTCTGTGAACCGAAAACCGATAAAGAACTTACGAAGCACAAATGAGCATAAGTAAAGGAAAATATACTTTATGCCTGTTTACACAGTTTTTAATAAAATTTAGTAGACTAACTGGAAAAAAAGTAGCGATACGAGAAAAAACACTGATACCTATACACGGAATATCGGAATATCTTAACTAACAAAGTCCTCGAAGACAAACATTCTCCCAAGAAGGCATCAATACATAAACAAAATACCAGTTATTATTCATTAATGTTTAAAGAAAGTTATAGCAATGAGCTAATAGAGATATTAAAAAGATTGGGGTCGCAAATATACATATCTTAAATACGTTTATTTTCTGATGTGACAAATGATTCCCAAAGGGAAAGTTAATATTAGTGTTCGGTTGGTGCGTACTCGTACGTACTGCTGGTGGCGCTCGTTGCCGTTTTGGCTGCAACCCAGACACGTTTTGCATTTTATTCAAAACGTTGATGTGAAGGATAAAATTTTATTATTTTAGTACTTTAACGTGATCCGAATTAATCGCACTTTAACGCCACGATCGGATAGATTTGATTCAAACTATCTTCAAGTATAAGAAGACGTTTGATTAAGTCATTATAATATGTATATATACATATACATAGTGATTATACATACAAGTCAAGGAACCTTAATCCATCGCTTATACTGAACTTATATTATATTAATTCCCGTATTTGGTTTCCAACATTTTTTGTTAAAATATGATGAATAAAATATGGAAAGTTTTATCTACCCTAAGAAATGACTATATCTTATTTGTATGAAATATAAAAACGGATCTAACTGTTATTAGGCCCACTGTTGCACTAGTCGGAAATACTGAGAGAAGATTTAGTGGCAAACCCACCTGGTGTCACCATTTTACCTACTCTTCGAACTTCCATCAGGGTTTCAGGACTATTCTTTAAAAATAACAATCTGACTGACTACCTAAAATGCATTCTGAAGTATGGAAACGCTCATAAAACGTGTCACTTGTGGTGACTCATTATTTCACTGCAGCCATGTCAGAGTCGCAAGCAATTTCCTTATAAATATGTCAAAGAATGTAAGAAATATAAAAATTCCCTGGACTGGAGAATAATTTTAAATAAAAGATTACAGTATCAGATAAATCATGTTTACTTGAATGTGAATACTTTAAAAAAATCGTTTGTTTGGAACGTAATAACAAAGCTCGATACCTACTACCAAATATGTATAGCAGGTACCTAAGTTCCACGACTCGATTGGAGTTAAAATTGAGCTTCTTGGCAATTCCGCAAGCGTATAGGGCATTCTTATCACACATCGTGGGAGCATAAGTCTTGGGCTCTAAGTTCTAATGGTATGTTTATTATAATGTTTGTATAAGAGTTAACTAACAGGCATAATTCACGATTTATTTAGAGTCTCATGGTCTATTTTATTCAAGAATAATGGCTGGTACTGATAATAAAAGGTAAGTTCTATTAAAAGTGAAGTATGGTTTTTGCAGTTTCTTAGTAATTTCGCAAGTGTATAAAGCATTATGAACAGCGCGAGATTGAATCATGGCCGTGAAACACGACACAGACAGGCTGCGATAACAGTGTGTTACATGTAGCGGAATATTTGAACGTTAATAAAATATTTACGTCAGAATTGTTCAAAGTTGTAGACTATTTTGGAGCAGGTACATTAATTCAGTTGAACGCATGCAATAATGGGCGTTATTTTTTTTACAAATAGGTACATCTATTTAAACTTATTTAACACAGCACATACCAGCGTAGTATTTACATGTTAATTAGATACAGTCGCATCGTGGCATTCATATTCTCATTATTATTTGAAGTGTTGGGGATAATAAATATGTAAAAATTGTCCCTCAAAATATTCATTACATTAACTTTTATTCATAACCATTATTAAACGCTAAGTGTGCGTCGGTTTTTCAATCAACATTGACAATATATGTAAGCGATTCTTAAAGTGGCACTCAACCCAGTACTAATATTGAATTAATGTACGGGTGTACGTACGCTATCTTTCTAATAACAGATTCTAATAATAACTATGTGTGATATCTTTTAGTCATGTCTTGTAAGTGTATTTGTGACTGCCGTTACGAATGATTTCGCTTGAAATTGCCTATTTTTTTATATAAGTATTACGTAGTCAACATTTCACAAGAATTTAGTTGTAAGTTCTCTTGTTACTTCGGGACTTCCTCGAACCATCGTAATATTTGTCAGCGTAATGGACTTTTCTAAAACAAAAAGTCAATAAAAGTTGTGGATTTGGCTGTATATTTTTATTTCTGGTTGTTATAGATATAAAAAACGTATTCCTCTAATCCGTAACAACAGATGTAGATGTAGCGATCCTCGCCGCTACGCCCACGGCGGCATTAGGATTTAACCAAAGACGCTGCACTTCGCAGTCCTTTAATGTATGAGATTCGAACCTTTGATACGTAAAGGTTGTTGAGCTTGTACCTTGTTACTTGATTTTATGCGTTATGTTTTTTGTGTGAAAAATTAATAAAACATCTAATATATATGTTTAATTATGAGTACATTCAATTCATTCGAAACATTATGCGGCGTCATCCTTATTCTCTGCCTACCCTATAGAAAGTAGACTTGTAACTAAACAGGCAACTGCTACAATTTTAACATTTTGTATTAGAAATATATACGTGAAATAATGCACGAAAAATTTAGATGTAATGATAATCACATCATAGAATAAACATTGGAAGTAAGTTTTACTTAAATCCACTCGTCATGCAGTTCTTTTATGGCATAAATTCTAGCGCCCATGTGTTATTTTTATGCAAATAGTTAATGCCTACCTTCAACATAAATTGCTCGATTCAGTATCGGCTTGTTAGAAAAGAGCACTCAACATGGATTGGGTTGTCAGCTCGTTTGTCTTGTAAATCTTTTTACATAAAACCACCCAAAATTATTATTATTACGGTAGAGCCATATTTATTACAGGGCCGGGCGGGTAACATGAAGATACTTTGCGGTATCTTGGCTGGAATCGATTATGTGACGCCGAAATCGAATTTTTATTCGGGTTAAGGCATGAAATTTATTCAAATGATATTTCACGGTAGATTATTCATAAGAGGATTGCGGATGCTTTAATACTACAGGTATTTTGGACAATATATAAAGAATATAATGTTTGAAATCTCTAATATTCCTATGATCATTTTGATTATTCTTACTTAAGAACGTGATTCTATTTGGTGTACATACCAATTGTTTTTTAACTCGTGTAATAATTATACAGCGCTAAGTGGCCGCTACGTTCGCTCTGGTGTAGACCTAGTTCTTATGTTGTCCGATAGATGGAGATACTGATACCATTTTAGGCAAAAATATTATATTACCATATAGCTATATAGCTATTACCATATAACTATAATAAATGGTCAGATATTTTACATTACCTCCGACATTTTTTGGGAATATAATTAATTGAAATAATACATTTCGATAAATGTTTGCGAAGCATTCTGTATCATAATGTTGAGAATATTTGAAAATATACACAGTTATATTTTTATACTACTGTACCAATTTGAACTATTATAATGGGTACACTGTTCGAAGTACAATTGTTCTACACTAATGAATGTTAAGTATTATTTGTCATAACCTTACATGTATCCTGTAGGGAAAACGTAGGTATACCTGTTAATTGAATATAAGTATAATATAACTTGGGTCATCATTTATTTAATAAATCACAGCATCCGTTTATTATCTAGTTTAATTATTGCATTAGGAAAACGGCACGGATTAAAAACGCAATCATTTACTTAACAATTTTTTTTTAATGAAATAATTTTAAGGCTGGTAATTTTACGAGCTTTTTAGTGGAATCGCCTGTTGATAAATTTTATTGGAGCTTAAGAGTGACAGCACAGCTGGTCGATGTATGGGTTAGTCAGCGGCTAACGCACATATATGCCTGATCGACTATGATAAAGAAGAGAATGAAGACATAAAATCCTAGTCCTGAAGTTGGAATTTGCGTTGTTGTCGAAGTCGATCGATGCTCGACCGCAGCTAGACAAAGTATGGGGGAATATTGTTTGTCACACAATTTATTATGGTGGCAGGCTGAGTGTGTTTACAACGCTAGTAACATATATCAGCGTAGACGTCTGCTTTTGATATGACACAAGACAACGATATGACACCAAAATTTTTAAAATGATGAGGTTTTTTAAATAATCATTATACTCGTACATAAACATGATAATGATGATCATTGTCACAGATCAAACATTGAATTTTGTAAATAGACAAACAAAGATAAAAAACATATTGAAAACTTGTAGTTTAAAGGAACTACGAGTATTCTAAAATTGTTAAACAAATATACAGAGACACAATTTAAAAAAGAATGTACATATACGAGTACAGTACATATAACACTAACGGGATCTAGCCATTCAACACAACAATATTTTCGTGCGACGTCGACTTCTCTCCACGTCTACAATCTTTTATCAACCGTGTCTCATAGATGCCATATTTACAGTCCGTGGGAACGTATGTAATGTTATTTATTTGTTCGATAAGCTTCAGTTCACGGAACGAGAGTGTTTCTTGAGACTTTCTATGAAGTTGTTTTCGTAAACAGATTTCTTTAAGTAATGTGTTGTTTTTCGAATACTCACAGTACAGTAAAATGAGAACATACTGGTGTGATCATTACGTGACAAAACTTCGATAAATAAACGGGATTTCATAATAATAGTATGCAGTATAAATACCGACTTTGTACAAAATAATTATAATTTTTATTATATTTGTGTAAGATATATACATAGGTAGGGTATAGTGTGTATTACTACATACCAGCACAAGTAAATCTAACGGATAGAATGTGTAAAAGGAAATTATAACGAAAATAAGTTTCATAATAATACTTCCCGGCGGAGAGATTAATATGTCACTGAAATGTTAAAGCTGCGTCTTCGTTAAGAAATTATGACGAGCACGCGATTTTTTCCTATATCAAAGAGCTTTAAAAAGGCGAAATCTTTTCATTCATCAACGAGAAAGTCGGATCAGAGGGATGAACGATATTTCTCTTTGCTCTTAAAAACAATTTCAGGGATATTAAGGAAATCGATTAACCCGATAGTACCTACTTACTGCTAACTTAGTAGTCATGTAATGACGTGTTTTTATTAATTATTATAACATAATATGATTTATGTTTATTGTAAAAAAATGCCGTTAAGTCCATTCATTTGAGAATTGACTTTAAAAGCCAAAGTTTTATTTTGGGTTACATTTCTATTTAAGATACACGTTCTATCTATAATAAATTCTACGCATGTTATACTGGTACAAATGAAATAGAATTCAGTATAAATAAAAAAAAAACATTAATTACACGACCTCTGGAATCTTTGAGGTCGGTATCATCTTTTACGTTAGCATTCTTTTACTGAATAATTCATGTGCATTTAATTGAATAACATTTAAATTCATTAGTCAGTTGAATTCTCATCTACAAAAGTGCTTTTGATTTTTCATTTCTCGCTCTCTGGGGGTACAATATTCTATAGCGAAACAGCAGGATACCGTATTCTCAAAGCTATATACGAGTACATATATATTCTTTTACTAAACTGGTCCCGTATCTTAGAAAAAACCTGTATTTTCGGCATGGTCCCGTCTCACAACTGAGCAAGGAATCGATATTTTATATTGATAAATGATATCGACTAACAGATATACTTGTACGGTTTCTCAAATGCGTTACTACTAGAAGCTGGTCTCAATAATTCCAGTATAGTTTACGAATCCTTAGAGGGGCCTATAATGGAGAGATTTAAAAAAATGATATAACCTGTTACTCGCTCTCTTAAATATCCATAATAAATACGTAATAAGTTACATCTATTGCTAAATCCTTAATAAAAGGATATTGAAATCTATATTACATCAATTTGTATTTAATTTCAAATATGATAGAGACTGCTTACTCCGAGATATAAGTAGGCACAACAGCGGTGCCTTTACTGTTGATTACTGGATACAATTTATTCATGGATATATGTGTAAAAGTCATATCCGAATATCTACTATCTATTGAGATCTATTGAGATTTTCAGAACGTGTTCATGTGGACCATCATCCATATAGACTTAAGATTCTTTCTAACAACGAGCGCCGAGGCAAATATTTACTGTACAAAAGCAGACGAACAGACTTTTAAATAAGTTTTTGTCTGTGACACGACACAATGCTAAATTAAGACAATGATGGTAGAGTGTAATAAGAAAAAATAGAGTGATATTGTCTGTCGTGATCCTCGTGATCTGTGATTTTATCTAATATTCTTGCATATACGTCTGTATATAACGTTATATATATCATACAACTACTTGTATTGTATCTTTTATATATTTGGTACACCACCTTTTTACCACCTCGTCACTCTTTATCATTAATTTTCTATGCAAAAGTTGTCTGTAAGAGATCGCCAATAAGTGTAAAGGCCGCCATTTGCATATAGGTATATTATTTTTAAGAACTCTGTATCACTTACTGGTTTTTATTTAACAATACAAGACAAACATGAAATTTTGTACTTAGGTACTGCTTATCTCCTATGTTTATGGTACGTAATAAAGACTAAATTATTATTATTATTCTTGCTTCTATCCAATGCGTAAGTTTTAACAGTAATATATAGTAGTCTTGGATCCTATATATTGTAATTGACTTTTAATGGGGATATTCTTTCCATTTATCTGTCTCAACAAAATTTTGAATTTCAGATGGGAGCGTGACGGCACTCGGCGTCGACCATTAATGGATGAATAATATCTGTAGACAGTAATGGAATTTAGAATATATTATTACATTCTCATTGTTATGAAATCTTGAGTGCTTCATGTTGTTTACTCGTCTCGACTCGACAAAGGATTGAAACAATGTACTGGAATATGTCTACGCAGATAATGAATATATAATTTTAAATTATGCTATTGGCTTTTACGAGTTTTATTTATTGTTACAAATGGGCAATGGATGCTTAGCAATGATACAAGAGTAGGGTATATTTTTTATTTATGGATTTATTTACAGTTACGAAAGTATTTCTAATAATACGAGCCTGTACTAGGGATTTGATGACTTTCATGAAGAGGCGAAATAAATTTGTCAGCGCCGTCGAAATAAGTTTGTAGCCGTTGGAAATCCTTAGTCTCTGCCCACCTCTATGCATAAAAGTCGTGAGTGAGTAAAAGAAATTCGATAAGCTCCGGTTCGAATCGCTCGTTACTTTTTAATTCCCATGTTTCAAATGCGGAATAAACTTATTTACTTCGAAGGTAATTTTGCAGCGCTCGCCATGAGACTGCAAAAAAATATATAAAGGGAGATTTCCTTCGAAGCTGGCAATGTATAAATTACTGCTCTGCTATTCCAAATTGCAGTAAGCGACGGTGACCACTTTTTATCTAGTGTCTATCTATCAGTTTGCTATTAATAATTTGTGAATTAAAAAGCAGCAAGTAAGGACGCAGGCGTTACCTGGTTTTCAGTGATCCAGTCTGTAAATATCTTCATATAGAACTGACATTTCCCAGATCAGTTCTAGGAGCATCGTTATTCTTGTGCTTTGAGATGGAAATTCTCGAGTACACCCTACTGGCATCCGGCTTGTTTACGATAACCATACAAATGGACGACAATAATGTCAGCAATAGTGTTTAGTAATGAAAAAGCATCTAAAACAATGATGTCGCAGACGAAATTTAAAGAGATTGTCCTTCTATTTTCACAATATAAATATAAGCCGTCTGGACTGAGAGCTCATTACATTTGATCTTTATTAAATTTGTTTATTATCATATTTCTTACTACATCACCCTTATCGCTAAACGAAAGTATGTATTTAATAAACATAAGCATACATGAAATAAGAATACATTTAAAGATTTTTCTACATATATGTATTTTATGAAGTTTATAGAACAAAGAGTCACAGAATAATAGGCACACTTGAAATAATCGGGTACTGTGAAAAACAGTCATGTTAAAATATATATATATTTGTAAGTATGTACTAATCAGATATCCAATTGTAATTAATGTAGTGTATTTAGCAAAGACGTCATTAATGTTACTTTAAAGATTGGCTGATATTACAATGAATATTGTGGATAAAGATATGCCGTGTACAAAAGCACGAAAATACTTTTGTACATGATTAAATATATCCTGATTTTAGTCACGTGCATTAATTAATACTATATGAAGTTTTTTTTTCAAGTTTGAAGTCTTTGACGAGTTTTTACAATATGCGGTAATAAAATTGTAATGTATGTATGTATGTAAAAACCAGTCCATAAAAATTGTTTTGAAGAAGTCATTTCTCTGCGTTAAGCAGATAATGCAGATCTCAAAAAATTGGTTTTAATATTTGTGCAGTGTTGTTTTTGGTTGATCACGAAAAGAAAGCAACAAATGTGAGCAATTTAATGTAAATTATGTGTTATGTTACTTTAGTGCTAATAAAAGTATGCACAATAAGAACGATTTGTAAATAAATATCTCAAAACATTATTAAGATGACCATGAAACCAATGGTGCAATTTCTGACAGATCAGGTACCATGTTTGATGCATGCAAGTATAATCTGCGAACATTAGCGGGTTATATTACAATGGACAAGATAATGCACATTAACCTGCTGACCTCAGTCATCAATACATAATGGCTTCAATTTTGTGTGCGGTAAATTGTATGTATATATGGGTATATTTAATGCAAAAAAAATGGGGACGTAAAGGCGTCTTATTTTAACAAGATGCAAGAAAACCGCCGAACTAAATATTGATAGATATCCCCGTCGATCATCATTTAGTAGACTGTGATGTTACTGAACTGTGACTTTCAAATTAAATGGAAGATCTTAAAATTAATAAAAACAATGAGCAGTAATTACGTAATCCATGCGGAATGAACGGCCGGCACAGCTATCTAGTAAATATGACTTCCATAGTGAAAATTGTTTTTTCATGCATCGGTAAGACACAGTAACAATTTTTCACGTCCTCATCGACTGTCTGTTGATATGTTTCGTACTGGAAATATAATTTATACGCTCACGTCCTTATTTGTAAACAATTATAGATTACTAACTTTGCCCGTGGCTTCGCCCGCCTGGAAATCAGTGAGTCACAAAATTTTTCCCGCGTAAATAACGACCACGCGGGAATTCTAGAATAAAAAGTAGCCTATATGTTGCTCCACAACCTTCTCTTGTTGCAAAGATATACGTTTAAAGGGATAAATATCGATTATTTAGTATTCGATTTTTTCAACTCCAGGTCACATCACTATTCACGCGAGCATCCCGCAGCCGCTTCCCCGCGTGTTTCCCATTCAATGCTTGATTTTTCGTTGCGTGTAATTTTAAATGTATGATATCTCCTAAAGTATTTATTATAATGATGTACTGTAAAGGACAATTTCAATCTTAATTAAATGCTAAAGGTGACTGTTACATTTATTTTGATAAGGATTAATACCAAATTAGAGAAAACACGTTAACAGTAACCCGATAAATTTAAATTGAAATGAATTTTTATAGTTTTTTTTGTTCACAATATTTTTGTAGAACATTGTTTTTTATGTGTCTCGTAAGGTTGAGTCAGCGCACGCCATGTAAGCGTCCAGGAAGCCCATTTTCGGCGACCTTTTCATAAAACAATGAAAATTTAAAAAGAAAATGGGAGAAAAAAGTAGCCTATGTTCATCCCAAGACCCTCAAGTATCTCTGTATGAAATTTCATCACAATCGGTTTAGCGGTTTGGCCGTGAAGACGTCACAGACAGACAGACAGATTTACTTTCGCATTTATAATATTAGTATGGATTTAAGTACATATTAGCAATAATGTGACAGCCACCTTACAATGTATAAGATTCATATATAGGTTTTAACTGCGGTTGATCTATCTGCCATTATATTTTAGCACATATATGTGTAGTTATTCAGATAAGTCTTATGTAACAGAATATTGTTTGTGCTATGTTGATGTTAAAGGTTATAAATAAATGCCATTGCCACAGTATCTTCACGATCTAATAGGTGTTGGTTACTATAATGATGGAGTCCGTGCATACAGTCCCTTGTGCGTTTCATTTACGATTTGACTATGTAATTTGCTTTAGGTTTGATGAGTTTGTTATGGAAGTATACGTTATATCGTGATAGTTTGCAGCGTAATGAAGTCACTGCAATTACTGACAGGCGATGAGTTCATCTCGGCGTTCAGAGTGCCGGTAGCTTGTTACGGGCATTGAACATAGTTTAATAACTATTACGAAGTTATATTTACTAAAGATGTATAATGTCAGTTGGGGTTACTTTTAAATCATAACCACTATAAGTTTTGGGGCAATATTTCTACTACACTTATATCTACGGTGAAGTTATTAATGCTTATTGTATTTTGGCCTGAAAGTTGTGATTATTGGTTGTATACGGTACCTACTAGAAATGACCATCTCATTCTAAATCCCGTTCTGTAGCAATGCGTCTGTTACCAACTTCGAATATGACGAATACTATCTAATACTGACCGCTCTTATACGAACCTGTACTAATGGTCTAACACTCTTACTCGTATAGGTACTTCTATCAGCAATTAATATTCACGATTAATAAATCGTTGATAAATTGCTGATAAGCAAATACGCTCGATTGGCAAATAATACTAACTGGATGAACTGAAACTTATGTTCCTACCAATACAGTCCTCTTTGAAATTGGATTCAAGCTTCCATTGGCTACAGAATACACTTGTGTCTGCGGTCATAAAACATAATAATGTCTGCTTGTCCAAAAAGTAATAGTTAGACTATAATCAAATGGATGTAATCAAATATAATCAAATGTAAATAAACTTTGGGCGCCACGTGCCGGGAATCTGTAAATTTGCAGCATTTCTAATTTCACGGCGTGACGAAGAGGGCTTCTCATTTTCCTGACGGTTGCGGATATTTTCAATTTTCCCCACGGCAGCGCCTTTTTATTAGTTGTTGTTTTGTCTTGAATACTAATCGGCACGAATTAAGATTCACGCGACACTCTCCCTGCTTATCCTGTGCGGCCGGACTTCCCGCAATGAAAGTGCCCTGCGAATTATGATTGGAAATATTAATTCCAATAGGGATGACCAAATAACTTTTTTAGCAACTATTCAAAGTTGTATTCCAATCGTTTGATTTGTCATTTATGCATTTTTAAGTAATAAAACTCTATTGTTCTATTTGTGTATGAAGTTTATTAGGTTATTGCTCAAATGATAGATTCATCGTTATAAATATTTGATTTAATAACATTTCACATCCATATTTCCCAGCAATGTAATAATACTGTGCTTGAGCCAGTGATAGAACACGCGATCGACGGAAAATTCTGTACATCGACTCGCTTAAATATGCGAATCGTTACTTTCAATGTTTATCTTCTGTAACCGCGCATATCTAAAACCTTTTGTAATTTATATATTCATTCACACCCTGCATTTCAATTATCCTGGGACGCCGCAGTTCTGAATATCTATTTTTCTTTTTCTTTTTTATTATATTAATATTATTTATTATTACTTCGATGGTTCATTCTTAAAGCATAATATGACCATGATTTAAAAGTATGACGTACCACGTGCTTTAGTAAAAAAATAAATCTAATGAGTGAAAAATGTTTTTTCAACAAAATTTTGTATGCAATTCGTAGTTAAATTCGCCTAGTTTTTTTGTAACTTTTTACAAGCGTTATTCAATTTATATGTATATACATAAAATATCACTGAATCAGTCTGTCAATCTGTCAGTGAATATTCACTGATTTTAGTTTCGTACTTTTCAGAGATAGCGTTTATATACGCAAATTAATCAGATCGAAGCTTGCGACGTAAACCGCAACGTGTTCCTGCGCTCTGTTTATTAATCTATCGGGTTTTAATTAAACTGAGGTTATTACACGTGACGTCACCACGTCATCAGGGATCTAACGTCAGATTACCGCGAAGATTGACTCGGATGTAGTCGTGGTTTATTGCGTTTAAGCTTTCGATTACATAGCAGTCATAACTACTGCTTACGTTAATTTCATCCGGGTACTATTATCACAGCGTTTATAATAAATTCATTGTAAAAAGTTGTTAATGGATGGTAAGTGGTAGGTGGTAAGTGATGGTAAGTGGTTATCGTCGTCTATACACACCTGTAACATCAAAGGAGTGGCCAATACGTTGTATGCCTTGAAGGAACCTTTTAACACTATCTTTGAAAAATTCCATGTAATAGCGTTATATAAATAAATCCGAAGCTCATTTCGCTACTGGCAGGTGCACGGTAAATTGCTTCTCATGCTCCATATTTCTTCATTAGTATGTTGTGCAAAAATGAAAAGAGATAAACTAAATTAACAGCCTTAAGTAAGCATAAGGTTTCTGCAAGCAACCGTTTTGGACGCTATAACGCTGAGGACGCACCGCTTCGGGGAGAAACACTTGTCTTTAGAGATATGAGTATGTACGTTGTTGTATATCTTCAGCGTATGCATACGTTACTGCGGGAGGGAGCGCGGTTCATACTGCATGAGGATATACACATTACAGGTCATATTCGCGGATAGTTACATCCATCCAAAAAATGTAGTTCAGAGATCCTTTGATTTCCGCTGTTACACTTATAAGTATATATTATCTACCATATTAAATACGATACGAACAAATAAAAATATGACATTATTTTCAAAGGGTCAATTTATTACATAATTGTAGATAAAATAATTTAACTTTAATGCACAGATAGTGCATAAAGAAATAGAACGGTGTCAGCTGGTAATTAAACCTGAACTAAATTGGCTGTTGGCGTAGACAACTTGATTAGTTTGTTGATCACGCTATTGGTTAATTGGCTTTATGGTTTAATATATTACTACAATGGAAGGTAGCATACATAAAGAAAGCCGCCTACTCTGGAGACCTAAAGTTCGAATGCCAAAATGGCCCGATTGCCACCACAAACTTATGTGACTTTTTGAAATGATTGCTCACTCACTATAACGAATCATTAACTACAAGAGAGAAGCAAACTAATTATTTGATGTGTGTGGAGTTTGCTGTACCTTATTTGGCTAGCGTGGTACAATGTAGGTACCTTATACATTCGGAAAGTAAAGTCGTATCCAATAGTAAAACGGTAAATGATCATGAAATCCACTCTATGATAGCAAATGGAAATCAACAATCAATTCCAAATAGCACTACAAGCCTGCGTTAATTCGATCAAAGTAGAACATTTGGTACCTACGTCAAACTATGTTACTATCAACAATTTTTCTATAACTAAATTCTGCTATAACTCATCAGAAATAAACAAAAAAATCGCCCTTCTGTTTATCACACGAAGAGTTTTTCACCTGAAAACATTTATTATCAGGCGGTAATTAAGATTTTATTTGTGTTACGTCATCTATAATCTATGTAGCATATTGTTAGTGTAAATCACTTTGATGTCTTGTTTAATACAAGTTATAAACAGGTATGCAAGTGGATAGCGCGGGTTAGCACAGTGACAGCGCGAAATTAAACCTGAAACTAATCTGTCGCTAAGCGCGGATCTCGCACGGACGGACTTAATTAAATTGTTGATGAATCACGCCACCGGCTAATGAGGTTTTGTTTTGAACGTCCTACTCACTAAAGGCGAAATTTCCATAGAGCTTTAAAAACACGACCATACAATCAATAGTAAACAATTCCTAAACTCATTATGTACATTAAACATTCTCCTTACATTTTTTATGTATAAAAATATTTGTATCCTCGCAGGTATTGTGTAAACGGTCGCATACTAAGAAATACCGGAATTTCTTGGTACTAAAGATTCATTCAAATAAAACATCAATACATATTCGGGATGTCTAATCATACAAAAATGTTTGTCTGTACAGATATCTGAATCCTGATTCATTTCAATCGGCCATGACTTCATTGGCATTCGGTTAGAATGAGCGGTTTGAGATCTTTTGACATAGACAAGTAGGAGTGAAACACAATGGCCATCCGTAGGCTTCTCGTAGGGTTGTCAATTGAGAATTGTAGCGGGTATAGGTAATGTAACATAAATGTATTTCGTTATATGATAAATGTCTTAACAACATTTATCCGTTAAAGTTTGCTATGTATTGTATTGATAGTTTATTATATAGGTGTATCTACATATGTGTGAAGTCTACCAATCCGCACTTTGCCAGCGTGGTAGACTATGGCCTAAATGCCTCTCACTATGAGAGGGGATCCGGTCCAGCAGTGGACCAATAAAAGGGCCAAAAAAAGAAAAGTATAGGAGTACTTTGCTACTTGTCCATTGATTTATGACGAATATAATGTTATAATTTTGATAACGTAATGAATAACGGATCACTTTAGATTTATAGTTGATAGAGTACGCAAGCATCTTGAAGTATTGACAAGTAAAGGTCACGCAATCAATTGTAGGGAAAAGAAAACAATAATATTGACTCACGTATTCTAATTTAAGTTGTCAAAATCGATATTAGTTGTTGACGGCTGATTTAAGGATACATGACTCAAGTGACCTTTCCAAACATCCATGAATTTAATGAAGACTTTAAAATGTACATTAAACATTGTTACGTGTCTTATGGTGTGCGTCCGTTGTGGCCCATGAATCACATATTCATAGCCAGCGGTATTTCAATAGTTTGTATAATAAAACTATTATACTGGAACCTCGATAACTTTTATCAATAAGTCAAGGGTAAGCGAATCCATTGTTTGTTAAATAGCGTGAGCGCGTCCATTAACGTCTTATTCGTTATTATTATTGGAGAGCTTTAATAGGTATGTCTAATGCTATTAACGCGCTGCAAGGCGTAGGTTAAGCTTTGCTATATTGAGATTGTGTTAAGAACACGTTCCGTACGATCGGTTCGTTGCAATTGCAATCGTATCAATGACATTAACATAGTTTTTTAGCATATTGTTTGTATTTATAAATACTATGAATCAGTTAAGTTTGTTTACTTTAGAGTATTGGTTCTTTTCCTTTTGAAATTCTTATATCTAATAAAAGATAAATTTTGAGATGGACATGGCATAGACTTGGTTTGTGTGATGAAATCCTAGAATTGTTCATTAAATCCTAGCTGAGGTCACATATCATCCGAATCACGTGATGAATTCCGGCAAGCTTCGATAGTTGAAACGGAGGGTTTCGGTCATCGGAGCTCAACCTTAGCCGTAAGATTTTTTTCTATACACATGAAAAGTTATTTTTAATTGTTAACGACTACAGAATTGTAAATTACACATTAGGTACTATGATATTTTGTAATGTTAACGTTTCAATGAGTAAACCACCAGGGGCTCGAAAGTGAAAATGTACTATTGTAATATACATAGTATATGTAATTTAAATTATATGAACGAGTGTATATAAATCGTAGAGCTAGCGTAAAACGGTTAGGTTAAGCATCGCAGGCTCTCTATACCTGTTACGTGAATCGTGCTTCGCCTCGCAATATACTGATATTACTCGTGATTATTAACACGAATTCCTTTACGATCCAAGGAATAATAACAAACCGGTGAACGGTTATTGCATTGTACTTGCAATTAAGTTACTTGCGTGACCTACTTGATAGCTTTGATGTCATTCAATTAATAACGTCCTAATACGCTACTATACTTGTCACGATGATTAAGTTGTTAATCAATCAGTAAAGAATTTTTATGTTTTGATTTATGTTAATTCTTGTAAATTCTTAGGCAAGTGATAAGACAAAGACAGATTATAGATAGTTCAGAGAATACAGAACAAATGTGATAGCTCTATGAATATACTGGACTTTTCCCCGATGCCCTTAATAACAGTAATAGTTGTAGTACAATTCAGTGTATACCATTAGAGAAAAAATACACAATACAAACAGGTACAGGACAATACAGTACCGTGTTCTTGTCGCCTAATTAGAAAAATGTACGCAGTTAGTGATTTGTCTTTAATTTTTTGGTGCAATGCTTCAAATATTCGGATTTTTGTAGATAAAATAATTAGTTACGAATCCCTTTTACATTTTCATGGTTAACAGTAGATTTATAAATAACGATAGATTTGTCTTTACATTTTTAACGCTCCCATTTAATAAGTTTCGTACTTTACATAGTTGTGCAGCGAACGAATAGAACACTTTTTGCAAATTAATATTTACATAAAGAAATAGCTATTAAAAAGAAGGTTAACTTTAGATCGGGCTCTGGGGAGTCACTGGGCTATTTTTGTCGCTTGCTTTCCTTAATGGAAAATTTTATAGTGCACTCTTGCTGGGGAAGCTTTAAAATTTCTTACTAAAAACACTATCTTTAAGATTTTCACTCCGTGCTTTATATTTTTAGACTTTTGTACATTTACTGGTAACTTCAAAACAAGAGTCGACAATGACAACATTGTTTTGGGTTTCATAACAGAAATACAAGGTCTACAATTTCTATTTGGAGTGGCATTTGATTTTATTATGTTTTTATCCATGTATATGTATGTTGGTTCATTTTAAACCCGATTCAAGGGTTAGTAAGGGCTCATACACTTCATGTATCCATCGTTGGCAGCTACGTTAAATAGTTACAACTTAATATTGATTAATAAGAAGTATTGAGATTGAGATTTGCTGTGATATCAAAGATGTTTTCATTATGTACTGATTATTAAATAGCTATTTAAATGTTTGTTAACTATTGCAAGGACATACGCGTGCTAAGCTAAATAACTATAGTAACTTTGAGCGCTGTGTAATAAACTTAAAGATAAGTACCTCGTTCTAAGGAAAAAATATTATTTGTAAATAACGCGATAAACATTTTGCGATAAAAAATCGTTATCTATTTGAAGATACGCATTTTTATTTTGTTCGGGTTATATTAATTTATTTAATGTGTACGATATACTAATTTCATTTCACTTACTTATTTTATTTGTAATCGCGTGATCACTAATATTTCTCTAATATTCAGGTAACATATATAGGAGTTTATGCCATATAAAAGAAAATGAATATGGCTGGGACTGGTTTCATTATGATAAAGTTTAATTTTGCCGTATCAAAATGTAAAGCTTCACGGCTGACTGGCGACGAATATAGATCAGTGCGCATTAAATAAAGCCCGTTAAATGTAATATGCTCTTAAATAATGTAACAGTAATTATTCGTACATTTAATGTAATACATACTGGTCTAAATCCTTTTTGCATATTTTTAAACCGTCTTTAACTCTTCAGACGAGGTTTAACGTTGCCTAGGAATGACAACCGGGAGCGATTGTCTTCGAACCAAGGAAACGTTTCTGTGCGTCATATTGTTTGAACTAATTACTATGTGACTGGTGCTTATCCGCACCTGAGGCGTGTGTAGAAGGTCTTGGAAGTTGATTTAGTGTTTAGTGTATCTCAGTTATATAGGTATATCGCTTGAGTACATAGGTAATTAAAACATATACATTTAGTTCGATAGTGATTCTTCCTTATAAGAAACAACGCAAATGAAAACGAATCACGATAGATTTGTTGTCGTAAATTACTTTATGTACACATTTCAAGTTCAGAAAACATAGTAACTGTTTTGGCCGACTTTGGTGGGGAGAGTTAAAAAATTGACGCTAACTTAATGTAGGTACACTACAAAATAAGGATCTATAAAGATGTAATCCGACATTTATGAGCAGTGAGAGACCAGACAAATGTTTCTCATTCACGTAATCGTACATTAGATGAACTGTGGTTACACGAGAACTAGGAAGAGGTCTCGTTGTGGTTTATTGCTTACGCAGATACTGTACTTTCTGATTTCACATAATTAGGAATTCTAAATATTAATTGACATCGATCATTTTGGCGAATTGGTGGTCCTTTTAATAGACCAAACGTTCAACTCATGTATATTTTCGGATAGTTTAATTTCGTCCCCATTAATCCCGCCACTCACCGTGAGGTTGGGACAGCGGTGATATACGTGAACACCGAAAATACACTCAGCCTGTTATCTACCTTTATTGAATAAATCGTTTTTAGCAGTTATAAATAGCACTAAACCCACAATATCTATCGCAGAGACATGTAGAAGTTTTGTGTCATTTAATATCTAGTGGTCATGTCATTGCAGTAGGTTTTTTTTTTATATTTAATTGAAGTGTTAAAAAAGATACATCAGGATTTATACATACATTTTACACGGATCGTCTATAGTCACTTCGGATTTCTGTGGTTCATACAATAATTCCAACTTTAACACAGTGAGATATATTTTTCAATAAATTTATACCTAAGTGAATTAAAAAATCATTTTGCTATTTTGTGATCTGGCTATTGCTAACAAAGGCTTTGCACCAAAACACAAAAATTCACAAGTATTTTGGTCTAGGTATAAGAGAGTTCATTTTTATTAAATAGATGACCGTATACCTCATAAAAAGGAGTGGGTAAAACTAACAATCACTCACTATCAAGGCGAATACCTGCATATCTTAGATTTCTCCATCATGTTCTGTAAGGTGCTTCGAGTCTGCTAATCCGCAATTGGCCAGCGCGGTAAACTATGACCAAACCTTTTCATTATTAGCGGAGATCCATTTGTTTCTGGTTGGACACAGTCCCCGCAGATGATAGGTTCTGTTACATAATATGTAAAATATCCCAGCCACTTCACGTACCACATAAGATCATTTTACGTCTTAGGTAGATTATATTAATCGTCTTGATAAAGTCGTTTTGATACTTTTCTGAGATTCCACGTTTCTGAGAATTGGCCCTTGAGTTCATGAAAAAGTTTAATATCATAAATATTAACGTGAATCCAGTTGGAGTAGGTATGAAACATTTTTGGACCCGCAACGGTACCTAAGGCTTTATACCGAAAGTAAATAAATAAATAGTACCTATCTGTTATTCATAAATTTCAAAATATGTCATGCTCTTGAAAGTCTTTCTACATATCTGTATCACATAATAATTCTTCTAAAATGTACATCCGTAAGGTTTATTTCTAATAGAGCTGTACCGGTAACGTCAAATTTCTCAAAATTTCAGAATCTCTTTAATTGAATAACATTTTATCACACGATAAACGTTAATATTAAATCATACACAATAAACGCCTAGAACATAGAATTTATCTCGTTTCCCAGAAATAAAGCTCCAAGGAGATTAAGAAATTAGAATAGGTGTTTAATATTATATGTACAAATAAACACGCAGATCATTGTGGTCCACGACACATGTATGCGGATGATAGTAGCGGGACGCCTCCGCTTGGGGCTGTAAACCCTGATCCTTTCATTTGCATGTTTTCTGCGATATCAAATATCGCACTCGGGCCTATCTTTGTACACTGTATCGCCGCCTCTGTAATTATACTTCGACAGCTCCTACATAATTACAGCGCTCACCTAACTGTCGACGACGCTCCGAATAAATTATTCATGAAAGGATGATCGCGTTTACAGTAAATATCGCGCATCCATTCATATTCGACGCCTCAACCCCATGTCAATTATAATTCTGGAACGCAAACATTATTATGTTACGTATCGAATTAAGTATATTATGTCGCCGTTTGATTATCTTATATTAATTTCATTATACTCGTGGATTTAATTTTTCAGCAGGAAATACTTTGAAGTTTGCGTTTGAATGGTTATGATTATATCGTTAAGAAACGTTTATAAAACGGTTTTTAAGGCCTTCGACGAGGTTTAACGACTATTACCTATTGATAACAAGCGTGACCGAAAATTTGCCATTAGCGGTCTCCTATACAAGTGTCGTCCGCGCAGAGCGTTACTTAACTTTACAGATCGTTTGCAAAGTGCACCCGCGTCATCTCTACCAACATAAAGCTCTTTATGAATGTTATGAAAATTAGAAGCTTTCAGTAATTGTGAGGACGTAGCTGCAACGTTTAATTGGGTGTCACGCGTCCCACATGTGAAGGTGCTTCTAATTTCTAACACAATGGATATTTCAATTTCGAATGTGTTTTGAAATGGTTAAATATTGTATAGTGAAATGGTTATATATTTTTGTAATAGTTAAATATTGTACTGACTGCCTCTGACTGACTGACTGCCTTGTTGGTCGTGCGGTTGCTAGCGCGACTGCCGATCGGGAGGTCCTGGGTTCAAATCCCGGGTTGGGTACTGTTGGATTTTTCTAATT
>DWDX01000590.1:0-24873 GCA_018245675.1 Agara michaeli
CAGAATATTTCTTTTGGCATGTTTGAATTCACTAATAACTAATTTTTATGATTTTCCACCCCCAGAGGGTTGAGCGGCGGCGTTAAATATTTAAAAAATTCGTATCATACGCCCAACAAAGCGGGCGGGTAACGGCTAGTTATAAGATATGCCAGGACGCGCGCCAATGCAACGTTTAACCAACGTCCCACACGCATCCTATCGTTTCACAGATAGTTGTTTTTTTGGTCATGCGAGCCGCAGGTACGTGGGCGATACCTGGTCGGTTGATATAAAGATTTCAGAATCTACATAAATTGTCAATAATACAGTTAAATGTAACAAAATAGCCCGCAAACAGTCAATATTATTGTTAACAATTTATTATTCACATTCGTTTTTTAAACATGTAAAAATGTAAAATACGAGCTGATACGTGCGAATTTTTGCACTATAATATTTTTCAAACTTGTTTATTTTACAAAAGTTCTTTAAAAACAATATTGCTAAACATTTCTGACAGTATGTTGGAATAAATCGAATATTTAATATTAGCGAATTTTAGTTATTCTTCCTTTGATGAGAAAGCAAGTTGTAAGTTGTTTTTTTTTATTTATGTGATAAAGAATTCACGGAGTTCCAACGCACCCACAAAAAATCACATCTCCAGTACAATAAATTATAATTAAAAGCGCACTTTGAACTATTTAAGTACAATGCATCGAATCGCAAGACTATTATCGGCCTTTAATACGAGAAATGTTTCACAACCTATTGAGCGATCGGGAGCAGAACTAACCATTGAAGATATTCCTCGGCCTAGATCGTTACCAGTATTTGGTACAAAATTAAGTATCCTACTTTCTGGTAGAGGAACCAGGTGAGAGCAAGATAAAGATATTATTTTTTATGGTTTATTATCGGTTCATTATTGAAAATTTCATGGTAATGTGAAAAAAAAAATCTTTACATTGTACAGATTGCATGAATATATCGACGGGCGACACAAGCAGTTGGGCAAGATATTTTGCGAAAAGTTAGACGGAAAAACAGACCTCATTTTTATAAGTGATCCTGTGTTAATAAAGTCTGTTTTCATTAACCTGGAAGGAAAATATCCATCGCATATTTTACCCGAACCGTGGGTTTTGTACGAGAAGCTCTATGGTTCTAAAAGAGGGCTGTTTTTTATGAATGGCGAAGAATGGTTAGCAAATAGACGTATTGCCAATAAACATTTATTGCGAGAAGATGCCGATAAATGGCTAGAAGAGCCCATTCGAAAAACCGTTGAAGATTTTATCCAAACTTGGAAAATAAAAGCTGAAAGTGGAGCGAAAATATCCAATTTAGAATCGGAACTTTACAAACTGTCTACACATGGTACGCATTACCTATATTCGTGTTTTCCTATAAAATAGGTAGCTCTTTTTCGCTGTATATAGACAGGGTAATACCGCCTGGCTTCAGGCATTAAAATCTATATAATCTGGCGTTAATAAACGTGTTTTAATTTTTTTTTATAGATTTAACACACGCATGTAGATAATTCATTACAGCCCATTGCAGATGTTTAGTCTGTTCATAATTCAGAACGAAATGTTCCTACCAAAGAAGAACAATCCGGAAAAATCTCAATATCAACGTCATCCCACTACTATCTCCTACATGGATAAAAGGAATCCTAATTGGATTACATAATATAGCTTTTGACCGCGGCATTGCTCGCACAAAAGCTGAATTTTCAAAAACCAATAATCATTCTAATTTTTTTTATTAACTAACTAATCAAAAATTTTAAAATAAAAGTTTAAAACACGTTGCAGCCATACATTCCAAAAAAGAACAATCTAAAGATTTCTATAATAATGCACACGTTATGGGTGATGTCATTATTAAAACCATATCGATAAACCCCTAGCGGGGTACATCGAGTGCCAAATATCTCTATACTTACAGAGCTGATGTCTGTCTTCTACATTCATCGCTCTCTTCATACATATTATATTTAACTTCAATCTTATGAAATTAAAAAATATGTTAAATTTTCAGTAATTATAAGCGTTCTTTTTGGTGATGTATCATCAATGAAAACAAGTAAATATTACTATGAGCTCCTAGAAATATTTTCGGAGATGGTAAAAAAGATATTTCAAACCACTACGAAGCTGTATGGATTTCCAGTTCACTGGTATCAACAACTTAATTTGAAACCTTGGAGAGATTTCAAAGAAAGCGTGGACTTGTCGCTATTTTTGGGTATGTATTATATGTTTATATTATATATGTCGTCTTTATATTTATTTTTTAAGTTGTAATAATTTTATACTCATCATCTTTAAGCTCAAAAAATGTCAACGGAAATGTTGAATAATATGGATACAAAAAACGGACTTATGAAGAAATTAGTAGATGAAAATATTAGTCATGACATACTCACAAGAATTGTGGCAGATTTTCTCATAGCCGCGGGAGATACGGTAAGCAAGTCTGATGATAGCAGCAAAAGGAGAAAAATATGATGTCCTTAATTACTAAGATAATAAAAAGTACCCCGAATATAAATTACACACGCACAACTTTTACATAAAATAATGTCGCAACAGTGTTTATAAATTACAATATACTATTAGTAACTTTACTTTAATAAAAAAAAAACGTAACGTAACTTTACTTTAATACTTTGTCCTAATTCCATTTACAGTAATATCTATACAACCTACTTTGCTAATAACGAACGAATTAAATTATTTGCGTAGAGGATTAAATTGTAATACGTATCAGGGTTTTTTTATTGCACTTATCTAATCTATTTGCGAATCAACAATATAACATAAGAATACTAGTCCCTATAATTATTAGATGAGTTATATATTATGTGGATGAGTATAAGCTTTTGTCTTAAGTGCCCCGAAAGTCGACCTACACAGTTTATTAAGTTTATTAACTAAGTATTATCACTTTATTGCTTAATAATGTTAGATAATTACTACAAGATGTGTTACCATTTGGACGTACAAATATCTACTCTTCTTTTTCCAGACCGCCTATACTACTGTCTGGATATTACACTTACTTTCAAAAAACAAAGAAGTAATTCACGAAGTACGAGAAAAAGATACTAATTTTATTAAGAATGTGGTGAAAGAATCAATGAGGTTGTTTCCGATAGCTCCATTCTTAACAAGAATTTTACCAAAGGAATCTTACTTGGGACCATATAAAATAAAAGAAGGTGTAAGTATTTCTATATTAAATGCAAATATCTCAAGTTATGATTCGAGAATGGTTACTAAGTAGCTAAGTACCTACATATACATATTATAATGTAAACGCAACCATGTCTCTACGTTTATAAGAACGTAAGACTATTTTTTTAATTGATGTTATGTTTTAGCTTCTAGAATTATTTTCATCAGCTATTGAGACATGAATTATTGTGAAAAAATTGTCATAAGCGTTTTTGTAATGTTCGATACAAAATTACAACTGGTTGATTTAAAAAAATCAATTAAATTAAATTAAATTAAAATAACAATGTTTTTATTAAATTTAATTTGAATTATTTTATTACATTCAAAAAAGTTCATCTTAGAAATGTCACTGCCAAATTGACAACTTGATGACACTGAAGTCCGGACTCCGGTTAGGTTACATTTTTAGCTGTAGCTTTCGTTTCGTTGTGCTATTGTTCTAAGAGTGTAGTTTTCATATTATAATTATTACTGTCATGATATAAGAAACATGAATTATTTCAAATATTTAACGAGGGTTCAAATTAATCGTGTGATATCAAATACTCGTAGTTACAGCGCTATCAATAGTGTTGACATACGGAAACCTGTACAGGCAGATTTTAATTATAATAATAACAGAAAATGTCTCCCATGTATATTAAATAAAAGACATTTATCGATGGAAGGGATAGTAAAATGGCAAGCAGAATTATATGCAAGCATTTCAAACAGTTATCCTGTGGGCGTAATGCAAGACACACTGCTATACTTCCATGACGCGACTGGCTTAACATGGTGGGCCACCATCGTAACTTCGACCTTACTTATACGAGCACTTATTACTCTGCCTCTTAGTGTTTATCAAAACTATATTTTAGCGAAAGTAGAAAATATTGGATTGGAACTAAAAGATATGGTTAATGAGTTAAAGAAAGAAACAACAATAGCAAAAAAAGTATACAACCTTACAGACAAACAGGCAGTGGGATTATTTAAGAGATCCTTGAAAAAACAGTGGCGAAACTTGATTGAAAGGGATAATTGTCATCCATTCAAAGCAAGCTTATTGATTTGGTTTCAAATTCCCATATGGGTCTGCATGTCGTTCGCACTTCGAAACCTCGTGTACATGCAACCTGGCGATGCAACAAGCATGTTAACATTTCTTGAACTTTCAGTTGGTGGTATAAGCTGGTTTCCTAACTTGACTGTACCAGATCATTCATACATTTTACCAGTAGTTTTTGGGGTATCAAATTTAGCTATAATTGAACTGCAGAGAATGTCAAAACTGAGAGCTCCATCTAGATTGTACACAATATTTACTAATGGCTTTAGGATATTTTCAATAGTAATGATACCTGTAGCGGCCAGTGTGCCATCTTGTATGTGCTTGTACTGGGTAACATCCAGTACCTTTGGTCTGGCTCAAAACATGTTGCTCTTGTCACCCACATTGCGCAGAAAGTTAAAAATACCAGAAGCTCCTAGTGAACTTGAACATCCTTATGGACATATAAAGGAAGAAATAATATCTACTATTACATGGAGGCAGAGGAAAAATGAATAAATGTATCTTTATATTTCTTTTCTTAGTTGCTTGCAAGTACTGATGTTTATTTATTCAAGATAGATATACTTTTTTTAAGGCTGTTTTTCATATAAGCCAATTAAAACATTTACATGATTGAACAGAAATGTTATCAATACGTATTGGCATATTTCTTTCAGACACCAATAATAGCTTCTATATACACATCAGGTCGGGATGAACAGAATTTCAGCAATCCGAACATATTTTTGCCATACAGATGGGATAGAAATGACCCACGGAGAAATAATCTTACATGTCACATACCTTCTGCATCGTTGCCTTTTGCTCTTGGGGCCAGGTCCTGCATTGGTAAAAAAATTGCAATGGTACAACTCACCGAGATTGTAAGTCAGGTGAGATATTCACTAAGATTTATTTGAAATGTTTGTATGGTAATTGGAATCAATCTAAAAATATTCAGTAAATTCACTTAAAGCATCTCTAATATAGATTGCTGAATTGTGAAGGTTACAAAGGCACCACTTTATATTTGGTGTGATTATCTTAGGGCATAATGTCAAATCTATCAAAAGATCTATTTGTATTTCTGGTTGTTTCAAAAATAAACACGAGTCATCCAAAGTTGTCCTTTAGGTCTTTGTCACAATGCTATGTAAAAGAATATCAAATGTAATCAGAGGATGAATAAAAATTACTGCAATTGCTGTCGAAATTATTGAACAAAAGTGGAAAGGGCATATTATCTGACAATTGATGGTGCAGAAGGTTTTTGAAGGTCAATGAAACAAAGTAGATACCCGATTATTACAAATATATGTTAAGGACAGATAAATGATTTGTCTTTTGAAATTAAAATCTGTATTAAACTTTATATATCTTTAATTGGTGGGCTCATGTCAGTTTTTTTTATCACTATATATTCAGTGCTCATGGAAATTCTGATTGTTGCAGGTGGTAAACAATTTTGAATTTCAATGTTCAAATGATTCCAATATCAGAGCTATTACTTCGCAAGTGTTAATTCCAGATAAAAATATAGGATTGACTTTACAGACTAGAAAGGTATAACATAAAATTAATAATGTATGATGTTTTTAACATATTATCTATATGTTATTATATGTAAAATAAATGTATATATTGTATTGTATTGAAATATAACATTTTTTTTAAAGTGTGGTAATCTTTTTTCCTTAATAATAAAACATCAATGTAAATGCATTAATGACAATTTTAAAATCTGACCAATATATTTAGTATCATCTGTATATATAAAAAAATACAGACGAATTGAGAACCTCCTCCTTTTTTTGAAGTCTGTTAAAAATCAATTGCTGTTCATTAGTCTCGTTAAAGCTCAAGAATGGCTGGGCCGATTTGGCTAATTTTGGTTTGAAAATATTCATGGAAATATAAGGTAAGGGCTAAAGGTAAAAAACATGGAAAAATTCAAAGGAAAATAGTATACTATCAATTTCATTTCTCCATATAAACTGCCTACCTGTTAAACATTTGATTTTGGTCTAGTTGATTATGATCAAAATCAGTACAGCCATTTCTTTGGCGATATATATATACATAGATACTTGTTTATATAACTGTATTATAATCTACTTCATTTTTGTAACTGTCTGAAAATCATTGTTTTTATATCATCTAGCCACTGGTCTTTGTATTGTAAACTAAGAATGTTTTGAAATGACTGTGTTCTATCAGATTCAGACATATTCCCGGTCAACAAATATGCCACAGACTCTACACACAAAAATCCCATACCATCATTCAGTGACCAAATGTAAATTTTGTCAGCATTTTTAGGTATTAAAAGGAATTGCAGGATGGCGCTACGTAGCTGCTCTTTTAATTTCTCAAATAAAAACCTATCTGCCAGTAATAAAACCTCTAAATTTGTTTCCAATTCAGTGGCCATGGGGAAAACTTTGACATCGTTTTTGGGATTGTTTACACCACAATGCAACAGAGTAAACAAATATTCAAGAGCCGGTTTTGTAACATTTCTTAACCGGACACACTTCTCTACCGATTCTCTAAATTGACCCAGCAACATGGCCGAGAACACATCAGAATTTTGACACAAGAATCCTTTGTTTGCTATCACTGTTGATAAGTCATCCAGTTCGAAAGTAACAATATCGTCTTTTGATAGATTGTCCAATATGGGATCATATTCTATATAAATTTGCTCCTTATATCTGCTTTCGAGAACTTTTGGATCCTTTATGTGAATATTATACGCCAATTTTGATAATGCTATGACACAGTGTTGAATATTTTCCTTTGATTCATTAATTATTTGTAGTAATAAATTCAGCGCATTGCAATCTATAAAATACTTCTTCAATGGTTTCTCAGTTCTGTGGGAAAAAGAATTTTGTTATATTAATCTTCTGTGACACACACAATACAGACTGTTGTGGCAAGTAATTGTGCTAGATAATATTATTTCATATTAAAATTTAATTACACCTATTCTAATCGTTTTGCTAAGTACCACCGCTTTAAGAGCTATGTACCTACTATAGGGAAAATTTGAATAAATATTAAATGTTATGTACATGAAGATAGTTGTGTGCTCCAAAAGTCAAACTAATAAATTGAGTTAACAACGCCAAATGTGTATTGTACAGCAGCATACCCAAAAATACATTAGATTACAAAAATCACACTTTTAAAGCTATACATACATGTTAATTATTTTAATGATTAAAGGTTTTTGCATTTCATTTTAATTTTAATTCATTATATTAGAGATATTAAAATTTTGAACAGCTCTGCAGTACAGAATGGACACAACAATCATAGTGAATGTAATTTTTTTCTTTCTTACCTAACAATGTATGGCAATGTTAACGAAAGTGTCTCCTTCATATATGAACTGCCTTTTAGTAACTGATAACTTATTTCGCCTATACCATAACTTGATTCAGCCAGGATTGATAATTGTGCTAAGTATTTTGTACTAAGTCTTAAAATCTGAAACGTATAGTTATTAGTTTTTAAATAATCATTTTAGAAATAATAAAAATGTTAAAAGCATGGTGTGCTTGACATCAATATTCCAGGTAGGTCTTTAGTAGCGTTTGCTCGGAATCAAGTTGTTTGCAAGAGTATAATGTTAAGGCATCTCACCTTTTATACATAGTGATTATTTTTAAAATTATTATTTTGCACTTTTTATTTTGAATAGCAACAAAAGCGTGTTTTCTTAGTTTTTTAAATTGCAATTTTTTTTCGCCTATTTAAAACAATTTTTTTTTTATAATATTGTATTGTCATCGGATCTGGACATGGACATGTGTAAACATTTTCACGCCAAACCGGACCGTAGGAAGTGGGTTAAATTTTTGTTGTAAGATTCCGTTACAAACATACATACATCATACGATCGAAGCTAATAAAAGAAGTATAAGTCGTAATGTGCATATTTTATTCTACTTACTTGCTTACATTGCATACATTTAGCTGGCGGATGTTTCGAGGTCACTGACATCACATGCAATCTTAAAGTAAGTCTGTGTTTAAGGATACTCATCAAACATAATGTATTGCTGTAATGGACCAAAAATAGCTATCAATTTCTAAGTCTTCTTTTACATAAATTTGAATGAAACTGATCTATGGTACACTTAGAGATAACTAAACAATTATTGGTTTTAATACTTTGAATGTAAATTTCATTACAGGTGCACCCCCTACCAGCAACCATGTAATGTAATATATTCTACACCAAAATAATAAATTATTGTAGGGTAGTTTAAAGGAGATATAAATAATCACAGTATAGTTTTTAAACTCATAAAAATATGTAGCAAGTGCTTAACTGAAATATAAAATTTGATAAAATACATGAAAGTAATAATCTAAGACAGTGATATATTTTCCAGTTTAAAAATAGGGCTTTACTAAACTATAATTTTCATTTCATCATACCTAAAAACCTTGGCAAGAATCCGTGCTGCTCTGCCGAGGGGCCTCTTGCATTTTTCTATGTAATCGAGTAATGCATTGATACATTCTCTCCCAGTTAGTAGCTCCAATGTATTGTTGACTGGTGGCTCCTCACGTAAGCTATTTTGACTGTGGCAAGCACCAGCAGACACGCGAAATAGCAATATTAAGACACAACTAATGTTTGAGGATGTAGCGGCTGTATCAAGCTCTGCTGTAACATCGTCTTCTGCAATTTGATATTAATAACACATTTCAAAAATACATTTAAGTATAACTGTACATATAACTTCACAAAAACATTTTCAATGTTAATGTAGCAGTCAAGAACCAGCTTTCAGATTTACCAATGGCTAAGTAGCTGAATAAAGTGAATAACAAAAACAAACATCAAGTTTCCATACCCTTTAAAGGATAGTCCTCTTCATCATCTACAATAAGGTCATCCAAGTCATGGGTAACGTCAAGCACATTGTTGCTAGTCAAAGCTACTGAATCTTCATTATCCAAATCATGCACTTCACTGCATACTGGTGAATATCTACCCGATATCTCAGAATCGGAACTATCTGCAAACATAAATCAGCTGATTTGCATAACGATAATTACTAATGTGACTACACTACACAAGTATGAATGAATACAAAAAATATTTAGCCTTACTCTCATTAATGGTTACTGGAGACATAGGGTTTGCAGAACTGCCAGGACTCCAGGGATATTCTGCCCAGGAAGGTGATGTAGAACTACCCTCCCCAGTACTAAATCCAGATTCGGGACTCCAATCCCATCTGGCGCGCTTGCTGCTTGAACCTCTGTATTCAGGGCTAAATGCAGAATGATTACTATCAGAGTAAGGGGACACTGGAGCATGGTCAAATCTATCGGGACTCATGACACGAGGCAGGTGCTGGGAGTTTGAATGCCATTCAGGGCTTTTAGGTTCCCAATAGACACTGGAGCACCAATTTTTGGATGACATTTTTACTACTTCTGTTTTCTAAAAATGAAATATCAATTTTATTCATAGTATTTTAAAATAACATTGTTATAAATAGCCAGTTAAAAGAAACCATTGATTACCTTTTCTACTGTCTCAGGAGATGAATTCCTAGCTCTTTTTGAGTATTTGTGAGATGATGGACAGGTTTCATCACCACTTTGGCTGTCATCTGTGGCATCACTAATGGCATTATCAAGAAATCCTACAATCATGTTGTCTCTTTCTATTACAACTTTCAATTCATCTCCTGTGGTCGATAGTGGACTATGTGTCCTTCGCCTTTTTAATAAGCTTTTTGGACAAGATGCAAGATCTTGTACTCCGAGTTCTGGTTTCCTTTCAGTTTCTGGTCCAATTTGCTTATTGTTATGTTCATTTTCCATTGTCCGTAAGTAGCCCATAAGTTTTTCAGTAAGTAGTGGGACCAGTCCTTCATTGATGAGTATTTGAAAAGCTGAAATGTTAGTTTATAAATAACCAAATGTAATTCAATTATCACCATCAACTTTTAATTGTTTCATGGCTGAGGATTGGTCACTTCCATGATTAATGAGATGGGTTAAGACTATAGTCCAGCACATAGGCCAAGTCTTCACACACCTATAGAAAACTTAGAGAACTCTAAGGTGATATAAGTTTTTCATCACAATATTTTCCTTCACTGTCCTAACCTGTCATAATTTAGTTCAATAATGTCCATAAGTTAACTTTGTAAAACCAGACACTTGTATCAGGATTTGATACCCAAAAACAATGGGTAGTCAGCTGAAATCTAAACCATTAGACTAGCACACCTTAAATGTTATCCAATAATATAGTGAAAATAATGCCATTAAAAATTTCTATTAAACAACAAAACAAGATTTTCTTAAAAGCAATATATATCTACCTATGTCATCAAAAACATACTGAAGTAACGTTGGCATTGCCTGTGTATTGTCTCGGGCCGCTACCACAAGCAACCGTAGTCCTCCACAGTGACGCAGTTTGGCTCGATTCACAGAGTCTCCACTGAGATGGGACAGAGCCTTTACTGCTCCCTCAGGCCACGTCAATGAATCTGAAACCATTTTTAAAATCTTTAGCTAAATACTAATTTTATGTATTTTTACATTATTATAACATCATGCTAGGTTCGTAAAGAGGTAAGTAGACACAAAATGTATTTTTTCTCCATTCACCACTCTCTTCCTGCATATATGCCGGTATCATATTATTCACATTTTTATAAATAAATGTGCATTTTATACTCAACCTGTCCTGTAATGCACCTTGCACCTTCTGTTAAGTGACTGGTAGAACTCTTTAATCCCAAATTAACCAAATATAACTAAATGGAATTACCACAGACAAGGATATTTAAGATGTTTGGCTTAAAATAAAAAAAATCGTACAAGATATCTGTCTCAATGTGAGAATTACCTGAACTTTTTTGCAGTATTCCAACTAGACATTCAACAAATCCTGCAGTGCCCAAGATAGGCCGACAAGAAGATAAGTAACATAGATTCATGAGACATTTCAAAGCTAAACTTTCATAATTTGCAGTTAATGCTACTAGACATTGGTAACCCCTGCCATCACCTTGTATCTGTAATGTTATTGTTATATTTTATTTTTGAATAACTTTTTTTCACATTGCTGTCATTACCAAATGAGGTTTAAATATAAACATACAATTTAAACCTATAGTCACTTGAATATACTAGACTATATATGTACATAAAATTTGAAATGAAATGATTTTGAAATATATCGATTTGATTAATGTGATCGCATTTTAGACATTTTTAATACAAAACATAATCTTTCCTTAACGTTAATTATCATTTGCATGAAAAATAAAAATACTCCTGTATTTTTCTAGTACTGTAGTGGCTACAGACATTTATCTCTGTAAAAACGTTATTAGAACCCATAGTTATTAGAACATAGAAAATACCTGTTCTGCACAATGAGCATTAGAATAAGTGGTGAAATAACCCAAGCATTTCAATATCCCATTGATTAATTCCTCCTGGCTCTTCTTCAACTTAATTGCTGCTTTGTCTTCTTTTGTAGACTTTATTATATGAGCAGATTCACACTCCAATATGAGCAGAACAGACACAGCATGTACTGCCTTCAGCCCTAACATTTCATCTCTTTTGTCAATTACCATCCACAATTGTCTGAAACAATATTCAGGTGATGATTACATGATTGTAATAGTAAAAATAATGATTGGGACAGTTCCACATACGGCCATCTGATTCCAAACAAAATGCCTGTATTATGGTGACTAGACAGGTGACAAACATACATATATTATATACATACTCTAAATATTTACATAGATATTTTTACTACACCCAGATTTAGAACAAGTGAATGTGCTCATCACAACATTACATGAACAACCTTTTTCAACAAAAATTCATACCTTATGGCTCTCACAGCCATGGTAAGAGTGGGGTAGGATGTATTTTTATCTCTTTCTTCAATGAGAGTGACAAGTGCCATAACAGCTCCATGTGTATGTAAAGCTTCTGCATTCGTTGGTCTCTGAGCTAAGTTTCCAATCAACCGACACGCTCTTCCTACAATACTGTCCCGACTAACAGTTTGTAGAATAGTTAGTAATGATCCAAATACATTTAATTTTCCTACCTGCGATTAAACAAGAAAAGATACATATAAGCTATATACAACATTAGCAGATTATCCTAATATGTTTAACTTAGAAAAATACTTTACTTGTTTGAATTAAAATAAAAAGCAATTCTATACTCACTGCCACACTGCTTTCTTCTTCTAAGCAAACGTTACCAAGTATGCTTAAAGATATATCAAGGATTCGTTCATTAGGCTTACGCAGATGTGGCACTAAATAATCTAAGCCACCACAATCTCTGAAAAGCTTTATTCCTTTTTCATTTGTTATTATTTTTTTTATTCTAATCAAACTGTCTTGGATACGCGTTGATGAAGTCGACTTAAGTCCTTCTAAGATCGACTTTATTTGAACTTTATCCATGTTCCAAACTTGTGACAAATCCTAAATAGTTTTACAATATTTATATACAATAAAAATGAGAATTGATTTGAAATGTCGGCCATCACTTGATTTGATTGATTTTTATTACTTTGACATTATTACATTACAGTTGACAGTTAACTTGCCAATATTATGGTAGAATCTATCGTGATTGTGATTGCATTTTATTCTATCATCAGTACAATATCATTCACAGAATAATGAAAATTTAAAGCAATAAGTTACTTAATTACTCACTTGCACGAAAAATTACCAACAAGAAAGAAAGTGAAGAAACAATTTTTAAAATTGTTTTAATAATATATTTATCTACTTAAGGAGTTTTTAATGTTTGTTGTCGCAACATTCCACGGCTATAGAGATAGCTAGCATTTTTAAATGAACGATATTAGAAACTTTCTTTGTATAATGCAAATAATAATAATACATTTGAATAGTTTTAAAACATGGTAATATTATATTGTTGGTAATCATTAACGAAGAATCACAATATATTATAAACTTTTACGCATATTAAAAATGATATAACTGTTTACTTGAGATTTCCTTTGCCTTGAGTCACAAAAACTAAAAAAAATCGTATAAATTAGATAAAAAAAATGCGTTTGCGATGACAGAGTATCTAATACGTTTTTTAGATTGAGAATTAGTATTAAGACTGTGATTACTGATTATTGTAACATAAAATTGTCATGAAATCGTTTTGGGAGAGATGAGTGTCTTCGGAGATTTCCAACGTGTGTGGGTGCAACGTTTTCCAGAGAGTGCTTTGCCAGCCGCTTGGGAAGAAGATGTCAGGGCCAATTTGGCTAAACATAAACAGAAAGTGGCTATACTTAGAGAAGAGTTGGAGAAGGAAGAGTTTTATGTAGAGTATTTGGAGACTCTGCTTTCAGACGTAGAGAAGCATAAGGCAACGTCTCAGAGCAGCAGGACGGCACCGCCCTCAGGGACTGGCGTGACTGATGATAAGGCTGCGGATATCAAACAGGTAAGACGTTTGCTTATCGATACGTGGAACAATATTCGACAATTGTTATTTATTTCCTAATAATCTTTTATTTTGCTAATTTTAATTTTCCTATTTGCTTCACACTGACAATTGTCCTTAATACATTCTAATAAGAATTATATTAACAATAAAAAAATACGAGAGTTAATAGTAAAATAGAGCAGTCATGAATCCAGTGCTATTGTAATATGTATAACATTAATATGTTCAAAACGAAACACTGTAATAAATATAATGTTAATGTGTAGTATATTTTATGAATCATCATAGTACTTACCTATAGAAGTAAGGCACACACAACAACAATCAACAATCAAACTCATTCATAATCATTTGTCATAGCGTATATACACACTTAAATAAGGACAATCTTTAATAAATCCCAATTAATCTTCTAACAACATAGCCTATTGTCAATGATAACTATGAATAAACATGTTTATGTATAAATAATTATCCTGGTCAGGACTGTACTTTTTGATCCATGTATTTTTAACTTGTTTGATTAGTTGCTATTTCAAAAAATCCTTTGTTGTTATCCTACAGTCCTATTTTAGGAAGCTTGTAGATGTCCATGCTTTATTAAATGTAATAATACTATGGTAAATGCACACTGTACAAACATATACTAATGAAAGAACAGGTCTTAGTAGTTATGCTGTTCATGAAATGATTTCGACAATTTGTAGGATTCCAACACTGATTCTTTGTCTAAGAAAAGCGAAGTGAGCCTAAATAGTAACAAGAGTGATGAGTCTATCGAAGCGGAGTGCGAGGAGGTGCATCTTCGAAACAAGCCAACGCATCTTGCAGAGCGGAGTTCGGTGAACCAATGCATTAATGAGCTTTCATCCAATCTAGCTGTAGAGGCGGCACGGAGACGATGTAACAGCGAGATTGTCCACAGAACTGACATTGATGCAGAGAGCAATGGTAAAAATAAAGTTTTTTTTTATATTTCATAAAAATATCACACATTGCCATCATGCTTACACATGAGGTCCTAAGTTATAGTCACATGTTTATGAAATGAGTGTAATAACACTGTATAGCATACATTCAGAAGTTAAATAAATTCAATTTTGTATAAGAAAATCTTTGGCAGAATCTACTGTCACCGGGAAGCTAATATTAAACTATTTTAAGCATAACATCTATAGTGGATGCAATGAAAGAGTAATATATTGTAAACATAATGATATGTACTCGGGCAACTTAGTGCTTGATTAGTATCGCTGTCCTTGTCTTTTGCACATAATAAGTGCAATTCAACATCAGTAACCGCTGTAGTTAATTGTGCGTAAGTAACTACATTAAAGTTTACTCTTTATATTCAAAACATTAACTTTTATTAGAAATTTGTGCAGAAAAACAACTTTCTCCACATTATCGATGAGATTAAACAGAAACATTGAGTATCACAAGACATGTAGCTGATTAACTGGTAGGGTTGTTCTTAAAATTTTTATTACAAGTACATGAGGTAGTTCCTTAATTTGCAGTGAAAATTGGTAACCTGTCATATCACATTTTAGTTATTTACTTAAGCAAAGCTTCTTACATTACTCTTTTTCACTGAGGTAACAGGTTGAAGTACTATCAAATTTACTTCTTTATAATACCTTGATACGTAGTAAATTTTCCTATTTTTGGTTAGCCATTGTAAAAGTACAATAATATTTGTCGAACAGTAGGTGTAGAAACAAGTCCAAACCAAGCTAAAAACCGTCCAATGTCACAAGCTGGTGATTTTGTAACAGTCATCGAAGTCAATGGTCTGAAGTTAGCTGAGAATGCATCGAAGAAATCCGAAGAGTCACCACAATCATCTGAAAGTAGTTCTATAGATCCAACCACAGCTGCCAAGAAAAAAGTGCCACCTAAGTAAGTTCCTATTCATATACTTGCTTCTCAAGAAATTTCAAATTTTTTTATTAGTGGAAATTATTCCAAAAAAGATGTCTCAGATAGTAGTAAAAGGGGAAAATAGCAAATATATAGTTATTGCAGTTCATTATACATATACATTTATATTTATATTTATATGCATAAGATGCCACTATCTGTCCACAGACCACCACCAAAAGTGTTCAACAAACGCGGGGCTTCCCTGCCAGAATCAGGGTTTCCTGAAGACAGTCCACCATCATCATTGGGCAGGAAAATCCGCAGCGCCGACTCGCGAGAATCGATCGCAAGCCGAGCTTCTACACCTTCTATCAGCGAAAGGGTGTGTATATTACAGACTCAATAATACATTACTATTAATTTAAATGATGCAATCGTTTAATAAGAACACTCTTTAACTGCTCCTATTCAGGTAAATGATTGAATACCTGTTTGAGTTCAAAAGATTGTGAGCGGTCTGGGATTGATGTTGCAGGTTAAAAGTTATGAATCAATTAATTCGTTGTCGTCTGAACGGAAGCGTTCAGGTGGAGCGGCCACCCCGCGCTCTATCGACGAGGAGGTCACGTCGACAACTCCGGACTTGGCGGAGGCCGCCGATGATAAGTCAGCGCCCATATCGCTGGAGAGTATACCGGCAGCGGTACCGTCTAGTGAAGACGAACCATATTACGATCAAGTGCCCGTGGATATAAACGATGGCGAATACGTTTATATACAAGCAGGTAGTGTTTAGGATTCTTTTAATACCGAAAATTGTCTCTTGAGATAGAATACGAAATGTATACTAATGATTTAACACTGTTAATGGACTACGCCTTGCCTTTATATTCGGATGTTAAGATAAAACAAAACTTCACTCGCTAAAACCTAACACGATTCATAGTATATCCTTCCTTGTATCGCACAATGTTTATTTTGCATAATTAAATTGTGGATAGATTATCATGTTCATGTATGAATGAGTGCGTGTGTGGCGCAGGCGGCGCGGGCTCGAGCGCCGAGGACGCGTCGAGCGGCTCCAGCACGCTGCCGCTGTCGGCCTGCGCGCCGTCCGCGCCCGCCGCGCCCGACTCGCCGCCCGCGCCCTCCGCGCCCAATTACGTCAACATACACTACTTTATACAGTGAGTATTCCGCGCACGCGCTACGCCCGTAGCCTTCTCGCCGAAACGATCTGTCAACTTTACCATATTCTCTCTCTCAAGATTTTTACTTTTAAGTTGCTAGTTCGAGTCATCATAACAATTAATGGATATTCTTATAGATTTTGGGATGTATGAACTATTAACATGAATTTCCGCCGATCCACATGTGAGCCAAACGGTCGAGACCGACTTTCTAATATTTCATCGTAGTTGTTTCCTGAATATTTTTTTTTTCAACAATAAACCATTGTATTGCGTCATTTATGCAATTTGCCCTTGTGAACGGAAGTGCCACTTTAGGTTAAATTGCTAATTAACCTACGCATTACCCAAATGTTTACAGAATGGCTTCCGTACAAAAAATATTCACAATATTTATCTTCATTTTTAACACGGTTTTGAAATTGAAACCAGCTGTTCATGTTTATAGTTGCTGTAATTAAAATATTTTCTAACAAATATTGTACGCGTCTGTAGTTGAACGTTACATACCAAAGTGGCGAATTGTTTTTAGTAACACGGGCTACTTTTATTAATTCATTATTAATAGGTCGAGTGTATTATCTTTAGGCTTTAGGCTCTTTTTGTTCGTGATTTGAAAAATAATTAAAACGAACATTAATTTTGTTATAATCTGTAGGCATAGATCGTTTTCATAATTGCACAACTAGGCCACCCTGTTTATGACTGTCGAAATAACAAATATACTGTGTATGTGCGTAGACAAGGGGGCGAAGGCACGGAAGCGAGCGAGACGAGCTCGGAGCTGGCGGACTCGAGCGAGACACCGCTACTGCTGCGGACCATCTCCTCCGACACGGAGCCCGGGGCGACCCCGCCTGTTCTCAGGAAGCTGCAGCATCAGGTGAGAGCAATAACCATTCCAATGCATTATTGGCGCATATCAATGCACATAAATCGGAGAGTTCTCCGTTTATTTGGATATCTTAAAAATTATATACCCATACTTATGCACACTTGACAGGTGTTAAAAAATTTATGGGCACTCAGTACTGTGATGAAACTACGGCCAATGCGGGGTCAAAAGTAAACATTTGACAAATATATAATATTATAAACATATAAATTATAATATAGTCAATAATAAATATTGTTCCGAGAAAAAAACTGTTTTAATTTTTATTACCTGTAATTGAACGTGTTCATTGCTTAATTAAATTTATGACATCTCAGAGCAAGCGAGATGACAGATTTGTTTTATATTTAGGCATATCACTTGTATCATAGAATCATGTGCTTATAGAGCAATAGAGCATTGTATGCAAATTTTATGAATAACTCAAAATAATTCAATCTCCATCAATAAAACGTTAGTTCCAATTAATATGGCAGAGAAAATTGTTGTTTAACGCTCATGAATTCACTCAACGGTGAAAAATGTTGATGCAGCCATTGACCGTTAGGCAAATGTTCAGGTTTGCGTGCGAATATAAGTCGAGCAAAACGGCGTGCGTCCGGTCGGGCAGCGACGCAGTTTCTAACATATTGACCGGTTTTTGTTCCACACGGCGATACCATAGTGAATCGTCAGAATAATTCATTGTAATCTCGTATGCGATGTGCATTACGAGAACAATGAGCGCTTATCGCGTGCTTATGTTAATTGTGTAGAAGATAAGTGAACCGTGCCCGTTCTCTTACCATATCTCGCCTAAAGATATGCAAAAGATTTTTTAAATCTCCAGTCGAGCGTAATTCTACAAGTATGCAATCGTATTGTATGGTAACGTGACTCGTAAGCTTGCCATTATTTTTAGACGATATTACAAACTGTAATCAATGCTAAGTATATGTAACGATTTGAGTACGATGTTGACTCTGGTCATTATTAAATTGATTAGGTGCTAACTGTTTAGATGTGTTAGCGGCGATTAGGGGCGTTACCATTTGGGTTAATTCATAGACACGAAAGATGAAACATATAGTTCATCATACTTCCAGTATATACACAAGATTTATGGTTATTAAATGAACTTTGTAATCTTATAATATGTTATGTATATAATGTTTGTATATAATCTTATAATATTGTATGTATATAATTATAATCTTATAATAGTGAATGTAATCTTATAATATTGTATATTGTAAATATAATAACTACATAACAATATAAGCTTACAGTGTACTTAAAACATTATTATATTATAATTTTATAGTGAAGAGGTTGCCAGTTTTTACTTAACAATGATATGCTATTGGATATACGTTTAGAAAGAAATGAAAGGCGATGCGATGGTAGATCATTTATTTATTATTATTTTCAACAATTCAATGTTTTTCGTAGGATGATTTTCCTTACTTAAGGGTATTAATATTTAATAATAATAAGGGTATCATTTAAATTCAATTTGACTTTCGCCAATGGCCCTTTATATGAGCATTTATTTTCGCTTGTAATTAAGTTATATTTGCAGTATTTCGTTTCACAGCCGTTTCCATGTTCACACATTGAATAGTAACAAATTCCTGAAGCGCAAAACGAATCTATTTCCAATTTTAAAACCAAACTGTTCGCCAAAATAGTCACATGATGGATTAATTTCGATCGGATATAATTGTCAAAAAATTGATCTATCCCCAATGGCAGAAATGAAGTCGGTACTGTGTCACTTCTAGCAAGAAATTCTGAAAAGAGAAAAACGTATTTCATTAACTCATTCATAAAGTTTGTTTAGTTTTTTTCTCATTCTGTATTTAATCAATTTGATTCATTGGACGTAAAGGGCATCATTGTGTTTTATTTAAAAATTGATTAGGTATGTGTTAACAATAAATTTAAAGTAAGTTTTATACCGTTAGTTATTAGGTTTTATAGTTTGCGTAGGCGCATTGACGACTTCAGTAACGGTTGACGATAGTACTGCCTCGAGCTCTAGAGGACGTTCTTCAAAAGCTTGTTTGACACTAGATTCAGTGGAGGACAAAGACACAGAGATTGTTGATTCCGACGGCTTCACCGTTGTTTTAATTTCTTTATCTTGTACCGTGGGTTTGGACGTCGGCACTGCAGCCTTACGCGTCGTAGGATCTTCAGGCTTCGCTACAGTATTATATTCTCTGCATTCTCCGGTTAAATCCGTGTCGTATATATTACAGGTAATGTTTACGCATCCAAACCTGTCACACTTCATCGTGGTACATGTTTGGTCATTGCACCATATCGTAACGTTATGTTTACCAATCTCTATGGTATCGAAAGGCTTGTGGGTTGTAGTGGAGCCAACGAGCTCCTCGGACAGCGGACGGGTGTCGGCGCTGGAACTCCACCACGTAAACGGATACGTTAACCAGCCCCAAATCGTCGAACCGATCCCCCGCCCTTCGTTATAATTATCTGCAAGCGATGTTAGTGGATTAAATACGCATAATTTATTGCACACCCATAATTATCAACGTTTATACTCACGTTCCACTGGTCTACATAATGTCACGTGCACTGTACATAAAATAACGAATGTTAGAATATTTTTTGGCGTGAACATTGTAACAGGTACTGTTGCATCTGTTTCACGGAGGTAAATGTTTAGACAGTCCCGTCTCGGCTTTTTATATGCCTTGACAAGGTATGTCCCTATCTGTGTGGAAAGATAAGGCCCTTTAGGGAATGTTTGCCTAATGAGTTACTCGTACCAGGAAACTTATCACAAAATGTTTTAATTATACCAAATTATCCCGAGCTTTACGTATCCCATGAACGCGCATAAAAATAAATACTAACACATTATGAGTTTGTTAAGTTTATTTTCCCTTAAAACCGTAATTATTTGTTAATCGCTTTAGCGGCATTAAGAATTTTGTTGGAAATATTTCACATGTTGTTGAGTTTGCGCCTTGGTTCTTCATTTCCACCTCACATAATACGCAATGGTCACTTATATTGGGGCATGCTAAAAAACGACACACAGATCTATTTTCCCTGCATTCAGTAAGTATTTTGAGCTTCTTTTCTGGTTGTAGTATGGCCGCATACATTTCGTTCAAGTAATTCCTAATTTCATCCATCATCTGCGTCGAATTCAATAATGGGTGGTCATCTCTTCGAAAAAAATTGTTTGTTCTGTACTTGGTTTCCAAAATATCTGTTATTTTCTTACGACGAATAATATTTTGAAATGGAACATTTTCTTCTTTGTAACCTCCATTGGAATTAAACTGAATAATTTTTGGCGGAACTTTATTAATACTCTTCCACGGACTCAAATATAACTCGTTACTATTCTATAATTGACATTGAAATTAAATTAAAACTTTATTAATTAATAAAATGTCAAATAATTAAATAGAACAAGTGAATTTATTTTATGTTAATTGCCATCCAACTCGCCCTAGTTCGCTAAATACAATTTTATATGACTTGCTTTCAAAGCCTCCAACTGGTATGGATTGACTTACATATTCAATACAATCAAACGCAACTTACCAACCCACCAATATTGTCTATAAATGTGACAAATTGAAACACAGTTACTGTTGGAATGAATAATTTTAATGTTAAACGTAAGGTGATGTCTGTCACAAACATTTTGAGTGCAAGTAGGTATACTGTTTCTTATCAGAGCTTAAACTGTAAGCATTTCATGTTTATAAATACATAATAGTCTTGGTGTATATTTTCCAAATAAACGTTACGTAACGCTTAAACAATTTTATCGTTTTTCACGTTTTCACAATGGCCTAAGGGATTTAGTTCTTTCTTTAAACATTTGTTTTTTCCGAAATGTTTTTTGCTCCCTTTAAAAGTGATGCATTTTACAGTTAAACAAATTGTCGCCTTACCAAATATTTGACCTGACATTCTGTTTTGCAATGTATCGACAAATTCTTGAGCAACATTAAAAGATACATTTGGACTTGACTGCAGTGATATTGTAGATTCTGTAAAGAAATATGGGAGCGGCTTAGAATTTTATTATTCATGTAAGTAATTAATTGATTCGCATCATAAACGTTATATTGAACACTCTACTTACCAGTATTATTTGGATTTGCAATGCAATGCCCTCTTTGTTTAAAACGATCTTCAGCTTTACAAGTTCTATGAACGCACATTTTGTTATCGCATTTCAATGATTGGCAAAATGTTTTAGAGCAAAATGTTACAATGCCATTAGAATATTTACCCACGAGGGTTGTGAAAGTTGACACTGCTATGTCTATATCACTCCAATTTATTTTGTTGAGTGATTTTTCTATTTGTAAAGTTGTATTAATAGTTAACTTATGTTCACTTGTATTTAAATGCGCGTGATTAAACACTTCCATACTTGTGTTACTTGTTGAATATTTTCCGTAATCCCCATCTTTTTCAGGCCAATACAATAAATCGTTGTCCAATAATGGTTGCTGATTGTCCATTTTCTTCGCAATTGCGATCTTATTTTGTGGGCTGCTGGAACCTGTTACATTCAGGACGTTGTCTGGCGATGTATTATTACCAATGATTGCTGAGTTATGAATAGGATCATTTGCACGTTTGACGCGTCCGAACTGTGGCGTCACAGTAGAATTTAATTGCTCCCATCTCATGTAATCAGTTGTAAAAATTACTTTTGTTGTAGTTTCTGCTTCTATTAAATTATCATTGTTAGAAATATTTACAAAACTAGGTGTATCTGCATAACTTTCATTGGGCGTTGAATGCATTTCCGTAATGTTTAAAATGGGGTACACTTGGGGAGCTTCCGTAATGCTGAACTGTGTTTTAAATAGAGCCTGTTCAAGAGTATCATTGATATGTTGGTCATTATTGTCATAATTTTCCGTGCTCACCGTTTTGTACGCACTGCCTTTACCCAGATGAAAAGATAAAAATTTGCTATGATGTTTCTTATTTTGATTATTCATATGATTTTTCTTTTTTTTGTGCAAAGCAATCTTGTGAATTGGAGCATAATCGTGCTTATATAATTTGGAGAAAGTATAGGTAAATACATTTAAAGGTATAGGAATATTCAAAGAGGGAAATGATACGTTTATAGGCGAATAAGCAGCATTGATGTCTACGTCTTCTGTGGGTCTAGTTTCATTTGTATTTATGTTGCTGCTTAATTTTTTTATTACTTCGTCAATTCGCGGCATTTGTATGTCGACTTTGATCCGTATATTGAAATTGCTGTCAGACGCATCGTCATTGACTGTATTTAGGTACCCCATGTTGTTGTAACGGCCATTTGTTATTAACGGTTTGTCTATGCTCGATATTTTATTTGGTTCAAAATAGTTAGTGTGTGATCTACCAAGCGGAATCAAACATTGCTTGCAGTTACATTTACATGGAAAACTATTTTGCTCACAGAAGCATGATGCTGGAATTGTTCTGGTTTCTGATTTGTGTACAGAACTTAAGGAATCCTTCATTTTATCCTCATCCCAAAATATCTTATTAAAAGTAGTTAGAGATTTTTCAGGCATCGGTAAGATCAAATCGAAAGGATTGTTGAGTTTTTGAGACGGCAGAATATTGCTGGAGTAGAATTTCCTACTTTTGTCATGGGAATTGTGTACTTGTGGAAAATATAATTTGGAAAATTTGTCATGTCTTAATAACGGTACTTTATTTTTTATTTTAGTATTTTCGAAATGCTTTACTCGTTTTTGTGCTCTCTCTAAATAATGTTGATACTCCGATAGTAGATTTGAAATGTCCTCATCATTTTCGCTTTCACTATGTGTTTGTGTATCAACTTTGGAATTCTGAAACGTGTTTTTATTTGTTATTTACAATTTTTTCACGCTTTATCGTGCGTCTTTTGGGTAAGGGTCTCCTTTAATAGTGTAAGTAGTTAAGGGCATAATCTACAGCCAAGGTAAAGCGGGTAATATTTAATCTTAAAAATACACATCACTTTGTCTAGTTCGTGACAATTTACAGACTCCAAGAAAACTTACGTACCACATTATTATCGAAGTCACTAATAATTTCAGCGATGTCACTAAATATAATAGCGTCATAAAACGGTGAAAACTCCATTCGATTTACTTCAATACCTGTCAAATTTCAAAGATATATTTAAAATGGCCAAGGTCGTTATATTCTATAATAAAAAAATCCAATCTTACTGTCTATATCGATGCATCGGCCGGTATTGAGTACCCAAGTACCCAGAAAAATGAATGTAGTGATCATGGTTAGTGCAACCACTCGACTGAAAGCAGAATGTAAATAGCTGCTACAAAAAACTACAATGGGACGCAAGGACCAAATGTTTATCCTTTGCTTTTATGTCTACAAACAAAACGATTAACAACCATTGTTATGCAATATCGCATCGAACTTTCTAGAACTTCTAACACAAAAGTGTATTTATAAATTGTATATTCAAACTTGTATTTACAATTTTATTTGATTCACTTCCACATTTAGACTTTGTATTGTGTTAACAATAAATTATCGTACTTTTGAATCTGTGTAAATTCCTGCATTTGTGTCACTGTAAAAAACGTAACATCACTGTAATTTTTTAAATTTCGTATCAGAATAAAGGACAACGTACGTTAATCAGAAATAATCTATCTAATAGTAAAATATGTTTTTGAATCGTTTAAATATTTTCAGAGAAGCTACCCCTGCAAACAAAACAATAACATTTTGCCTCTATAATATTAGTATATGTTTATGTGTACATATAATTAATGAACCGTTATATATGTTGTTTTCTGGATGTGAAGTACTTAGTTGACTGATGTCATTTTTATTTCTATCGCACAGGAGTCCAACAACAGCAACAATGCGGAGGCGGAACGACTTACAATGCACCGTTGCATAGTCACAAGTATTATAGAGAGCGAGACTGTTTACGTTGAATGTCTTTATGTCATGGAGAAGGTAATGTATTCGAACATACTGGCTTTAATAGGGTGTTCCCATTTCCACTTTGGATACAGATCTCCCATTGTAACGAGACGGGTCAAGGTCATATTCTAACACGCTGGGCAATTGGGGCTTAGCAGACTTTAAACACCTTTATAGGTTCACCACTATGCTATCCTACATCGCTATAGC
>DWDX01000591.1:0-24850 GCA_018245675.1 Agara michaeli
ATAAGTACGTGCTTAACGAAAATTTTTCCGTAGAATAATGGACATCGAAAGATTCAGAAAGTTTAAAAGTCATCGGATACGCTTTCATTAATCTTATAATTACCCTCTTATCTCTTTTGATGTATCGAATATCCGCGTAAGCTGTCGCGACATCGAGACCGTGGCTTCTCGTATAGAACATCTTGTAGACACGTGTAAGCCCCATTCGTATTAGGCATTCCGATTGTACTTTTAAATATGGAATACTATGGAAACGGTGTAATGGTACAATCTAGTGAGGACTACAATATTATTAGATTTTAGAGTTTTTAGATACGAGGTCAGTGACAGTTTGCCTCGTTCGTGACGTAACACCGCTCCTTGCTATAGCATCGTGACAATCGTTTTTTTAACAAAAAAATCCGCCTCCTTGATATTTACCGTTGCACAATATGGAATGACCAATTCTGAATCTATACTTCCCAGAAATGTTGGCTTTCTTTCTTAGAAACATCTTTAGCTCTCAGTGTGGGCGACTTTTGGCTTTAGTTAACATACAAAAACAGCACTTTTTAGGTTTTCCATTTATACGTTTAAAGTTTTAATTTCATCTCTATATCTCATTATTATCACACTTGATTTTCAAACTATTGAAGTGTAACTTGCTAATGATTAAAATACATCCTTGGATTCTTATCTCACAGTTTATGAGACTATAATTGTGCGATTAGTGCCAACGGTCTACTAAGTGCTGTATTGGCGGAGGTCGTACATTATCGTAACAATAAACTTATTGCACGACACAACTAGTGAATCATCTGTTTATTTGAAGACGTCAACTAGTAATTACTGATATCTTTTTACTATATTGAGATACTACTTCTTGTCTTTTTATATAAGTATTATGATTCATGCAAAAACAAATTTTGTAACATTTATTTTCCGATTGGATGTTATTTTACAATTTAGGATAATTTTTTACCGTGTCTAACATAGTTTAAGGATAGGATAGGATATTTAAGTACTACGTGATAAATGAAAATGTTAAATACAAAAATAATAGCCATATATTTGACTTGTAATGAAATACATATCAATAAATGTATTTATACATTTTTTTCGAGCACGTGGTGTGCAAAAAATGGGAACGTGTGGTTATATTCATTGCGATGAAAGAATGCATGAAAGTTGCGATGCACTCTGCGATACATGTGATGTGGAGAAAAAAATCGATCGTCGCGAACGCCCGGCCGGGCGCCACCTCCTGGCGCCACCGGCGCGTCGTTGACCGCTTCCACGAAATTACTGTGCTAGCTGGCCGACATAAATACACACCGACAGCCATTCGAACCGTCATTAACACGTTCGCTACTAATTTCTATTAATCTAAAGGAAAATCCAACCGTTTTTGCTTCACGTTTCCACCGCTCACTTGAAGAAAGTTGTGATGTTGATACTCATTATTTTGCTATTATTAGTGAAGTAACCCACTGCTAGTAATGGTTATAGCTATAATTCTTGTTTAGGGAAATTATTGCTTCGTCACTTTTTATAGATAGGTATGTACAGCAGACACGTATAGATAGGTATAGAACATACATTATGTTCATATGGAACACTCATCACCATTCTATTTTGTTTATAATGTAGTATCATGATATTTTAAGTCAAATTTGTGAAAACAGCTATCACAAAATAAAATCTCCGTTATCTAACAGACTGTAAACATAGGGTTTATACATACATATACACATTTTATGGTCAAAAACGAGATATTGAATATTGATCGACTGGTTCAGCAATAAATGCAAATTAAATTCTGATTGAATAATACTTACTATTTTTAGTCGTGTCGTGTGCCAACAACACATGTTATGGTTGGCACAACTGTGTAGCTAGTCCGTAGAGCCGCTACGCGATTATAAAAACCTAAAAGTAAATTCGTTTATCATTAAAAAAAAAGTGATGCGACGCTTGTTCTATCATCTTTTACCGACTTATTTTTAAGCCGTATTTAATATGTACGAGGCAACAATACTGAAACCCTACGCACCAAAATTATATTTGGGCAGCATCGAAAGGAAATTATTTTAATAATGACGCTCCCATATCGATGTTATGTAATATAAAAGTACGTATTTCTAAGAAAAATGACTAGTCAACAGGAACTTTCTGTATAATGGTTCGTGGTAATATTCGGCGAGCTATAACGTCGAAGGTTTTGTCGAATGACGTCAGCATTGCATAAACGTTTCCGAAAACCGTCAGTCAAGGTGAAGTTGTCTTTTGTTAAGATGATAATAATTAAGAGTAACTAACGAAATAACGAATGCAACTATTATATATTGTCAGTTTCATTTCAAAATGCCGATAGTTTTTCTCCTACGTTTGTTTTCCTATCGGTCTACCGCATTTTCATCAATGTTAAGCGTAACGCTGATAAATTATAGTCTATACTAATATTATGTAGAAGTAATATGTGTTCCTTTGTAAGGCGAGCTTCTTTTATTAAATTAGGCTGTTTTCCTTTTTGATAAACTGATAAAAGTAACCTACAGCAATGTGAACGTCGGCAGTCACGACGAGTAATAATAGTTGATGAGTCTCTGCTTGTAAGTGAAACCATTATTATTACATAAAAAAGCATTTTTATTGATAGGAATCATTGAACAGTTAAGAAGTTATCAAAGTAATTTTAAACAAGCAATAATTTTTGTATTGGATGGGTAACGGCTAGTGTGGAATAAACCTATTTCTATATGATTTCTAGAACCCATCTGTGGACAAGCAAGTAAACACTTAGACACTTAGAACGAATTAAATCTTCCTCGCAAGACCGATATTACAATAATAAATGTCTCGTACATTATTACGTTCTCATATAATAACCATCGCTCTATTTAAAAATAATACAATGTAGTCGAAGTCTGTTGCATTATAATACAACGAAGTAAAAATAATATTATTCTTTTTGTTTAACTAGCCTAAATCAATGAGATATCGAAACATATGGTAGGTAATGGAGCGGAAAATCCATAATACATGTTTGTTATGGTTCGCTTAAGCATATTTTTTTCAATATTGTTGTTGCCAATAATATTTACAGTAGGTAATCAATTTTTTCTTTGAACTTAATTTATTAATAGATTTTTGAAGATATCATGTAACTGGAATGACTGATGCTAGCAATCGTGTTCGAGGCGCGTTGCAGATATCCACGGGCGGGAACGACTACTTGTGGTTGTTACTTGCCTGTTTAGGTAAACAAGTATAAGTATTAGGTAATACTAATACTTGTGATACCTAATACTTGTGACTGTTACTTGCCCGTTTACCTAATATTTCTTCTAATACTAATAGTGTCTTCGCGAAAAAACTTTTAGGTACTTAAGCAATCCTCAATTTTAAACATGAATAACCATAAACGTCATGAGATATCGACGGTTATGTTACGCGATCGTTAATTATTTAGTGATAATGACTTTTATTAAGGTAATATTAGCAGTCGAGTCAATTAGCAACGATCATTAGTTACCTAGTGGCTTACATTTGTTTTTATCATCCCACTCCGGTTGTCGTGGCTGCCAAGTCCTGACATGCAACCCTAAGTTTACGAATTACATGCGTTTTCAAATATGCGGTAGGTATCAATCGCTGTAACGATGAGGAAAAGCTTCGCGAGAAACCTCGCATACGTCTGAGTTCTCCGTAATATTTCTGAGATGTTTTAGCAACCCGCAATTGACCGGTGCGGTACAAAGGATTTAAAACCTTCTCATAAAATAAGACTGCAGTCCAACATTAAATAAGAACAAAGAAATAGATAGATCTTGCCCACGTCGGTCATATTGTACTGTGTACATATTTTTCCGATATAACAATAAGAACAATAGAAATGATTTAATGCAGTACGCAAATGACTTGCTCTATTAACTAATAGCTTTATAAAGTGAGTTGCATCGATTACCCCAATTAGTGAATGAATAATTGTAAATGGGAAGAGAAAGTTTGTTCGTATGTTATACAATTTGCACTTGGAATTCGTTTTAAGGATAAACCTGCGAAGTTATTTTTATTTGTATACGTAGGCTGTGTGTATTTAGACCCGGAAGGTACCTTCCGTACCTCAGATACCGAAAATTTGCTTTGAAATGCAGTAATGGACGTTTTATCGATGTGATTCACCGCGAAACAGGTATCCATTTAATTTGTAATTCATTTGTGTACCTAATCTATATTTGTATCCAATTATTCTGCAAAATGGCTATTCAAATATGTATTTACCTTACTGTCATTTTATATTTACATATGTAAAAATGTCCGTAAAATAGCTTAAGCTCTAGGTTTGGTAAATTATATTCATATATCATATTACTTTCATTGGTAATATAAAACATCAATAATTTGTACCTACTTTTATAAAGTTCATATAAATCTGCTGTCTGCATCCCATATCAGTGTCAAGCGCTCATGGTGATGTGTCACTTCATGTCTCTGAGTCACAACTACATCATGTTTCCACTATCAAGTAAATATTGGCTTGCATCTCGTATTGTGTTCACTGCAATCAGGGAAGTAATATGCACATGCACGATACCTCAAATACAAGAACAAATGAACGTATTATTATATTTCTTGAAAAATCACCGATGTAAACGAATTCCCTGCTGACTCGAAGCCGGCATCGAACGCGTCACTGACCCTGACAGTAATCGACCGTCACGGACAAAGATATTTTGAAATTATGACGCTTCAATTACCTACATAATATGCTGTTTATTATTCTGAACGAAAACTACTTGTAAACGAACCGGCGCAACTAATGCACTAATTCTGTTACTTGTCTCGAGCGTCTTAAACGTGATTTTATTTACCTTTAAGACGACTTCCTCGAATCTTACAGATTCGTTCCATTGACGTGATTGATTATACATAAAGTAATTTTGAGCGAGTCCTATCCTTCATCGTCAATCATTGTTAAGAGATAAGCATATAAAATAATTTCAATATACGTACTTCCGATTGTGACATTTAGATTGTTTCTAACATGCTTAGTGGCATGATTTCGTGTGTCAATTAAGATAACTGAATACATTTTCCTGCTACTACCGGGTCGGCCCGCGATTCCGTTAAACTGAAAGTATTTCCTCGAATATACCTCGGGTGAGTTTGTTGTCATGTCGGAGGTCGAGATGGCAACGATGCGAATAGTGTTACGCCTGCGTAACTAGCCAGCGAACAGCCAAAACAAACATTGTATAATCATGAAAATCGGTTGACTACGTTGATTATGATTGATTTAAGCGCTCTAATAGTTTCCATCAATCATCTTGTCCAACTGTAAAAAAATATCTGTCTTCGTACTTTCAAATATCGCAATGGCTACAAACGAGAAGCTATTAAAATAACTTGTAATATTCACGAAAAATTTTTTTCACAAGTATAATAGACTAAGGTATTTTAGCATACATTTTAAGTACTCATAATGTCTTTTTTTCCTTGAGTTTAAAAAATCCTGTTAAGTGTAAAGCATCGGCGCATCATTCAAATTCCGGAAACTTGTCAAGGCGTAATTCGTCAACACTGACCTACAGAAAGGTTGATTAGGCGTTGTATGGATAATTAATACCTGATTTGTCTGTCCCAGATACGGGTGGCGCATCACAAGCTGCGCCGGCGCCAAGCCTAACTGTTGATTGGCATTTGTGCATATACTTGCGTTCAGTACTATACTGCAATGTCTATTGGCTTTATTATCAAACAAATGTTTTATCAATGGTCTTGTCTCTAGTCATCTTCCAAAAATTTTTCGCGAACTTATCGTTATTATGGACATTGTGCATACAACATAAATTTGAGCTCTGCGGTAAACATAAAGAGTAATATGTACCTAATCATAGCGTTAAAATATGTATTTTTAATCTTGTTACAACATAGCTGCTTCGTAATGAGAAGGTTTTAGACCGGAGCCTAGTGCGCTGGCCAATTTATGTTTATATTTATTTTTGTCTGATTTATTCTCTAATGAATTAAATACTTAATGTTTCAAATCTCTATTAAATATTTAATCAAAAATAAGAATTTAAGGTAAGGCTATTACATTCGAAGGTGTCTGGCGCATTTCCGTTCGTTTCCGTTGTATGCATAAACGTGGTATCCGAAGTATCCGCTGCCGTGCATTCAGTCGATGTGCACAGTGTGCACAACGCCTGCGGTAGTGCATCGGCTCGACGGCCGATGATGGACCGCCCTGACACGAATAGGGCCAACACAAAGCCACTAACTGTACCCGACGGGATGACCCGAGATGAGCCGAGATAACTTACGCCCGCAATGACACACCAGCCAATGGCTTACTCGCAATACCCATCGACATGACATGTAAAGTTTAAATTCATCCGCACATTTAATAGATTAAATGCCAATAAATTGCAATCGGTAATCGCTCACAAGGAATCTAAATTGCTGTTAATCGATCGACGACAATAAACGACGTCCGCGGTAGGTGAATGTTTTACTAATTTCAACTCGTCCATTACGTTGCGTCACTGCAGCTAAACTGCAAAGTTTTTAATTTTATAATCTTTATAATTCACAATGTAGGTCAGTAATTTCAATTTCATTATTCGGACTACAAAAAGTTTTTCATTCAATTAGTAGTTGTATTTGGCTTTGATAAAAATATTACTTATATTTAAAATTAAATAAACAATTTCATCATTTACCATTCACAATTTAGGCATTCGTAAACATACGGCAAATTAGGCATAATTGTCCTGCCAGTGTTATTATTACACTATACAATACAATAATAATTCATTGTGTATTAGCAAAATAGTAATTATACTCTATAGAATTAAACAACGCTATCAAAGTAAGGTAAGGTCGCTTCGGTTAATAAACACCAGAAAAATCATAACGGGTTTTGTCGTTTATCCAAACCGTTACATAATTCGCCATCGGAGTGCATCAGATGAACATTGATGTATGATCGAAGGAGATGGTGTGGAGCGGTGGCGGGAATGGCGGGGCAGCGCGGGCGGCGGCGGTGCGCGTGCGACTCTCACCGCCTTATCTCTCGCGACCTCCGCTGCGCTCGGACGCGCACGCACGCCGCGCTCCGCTTCGCTTGTAACCGCGCCGCGTTTGCGCTATGTCGCCCGACCGACTACAAACTTATGTGTTCGAAAATTTCAACATTTTTTGTTTTAAAAGTGTAGGCTGCAGTCCGGAAATGCGCTAGTGACTTAATTGTTTTTGTGATAATTTGATTTTGAACTTAATCTTATTAAATATAATAGACTTATATAGTACTATATGACGATGGTGTCAGAGGGGGCTCTGCCCGTAGTATGGTGTATGCGCGATAATCAGCTTGTGCCACACCAAGTATCCGGCGTTAAGTTACAAGGAGCCGTTACCGGTGCACATATAGCCGCTGTTACGGACTTCTTACGGATGGTAGCGGGAACACCCATTATTCTACCGCATACGGCTTGGCCCGACAACAATGACAATGACATCAATAAAGGAAAGGAAAACAATACCAGACGTCGCAAGATGTCAATGCAAGTGGAGGTCCCGTGTGTTTTCCTGTCGGAGAGTGCATTACAAAAAGCGAAATGTCGAAGTAACTCATTGGAAGAAAAGGTAATATTTGAGAGGCGTAAATCACCTGCAGCTATTAGACGGCATTCAGATGGCAATTGTGCAAACACTACAGTAGCTGGTGAAATTCGGCAATGCACTGAGAAAGACGGCATTAAAAAATTCTCATTTCAAGAAACAAATGCAGAAAATAGTCCTCAAAGAATAACGAGGATAATAGAATTAGAAGATTTTAACTCGGAATTAAAGAACATAGAATTAGATAAAGAAATTCCTCAAAAAATTACTAGGATAATAGAATTCGAGAACGATAATTTATCTTCACAAATATCTGTAGATGGAGATCACGAAGTACCACAAAGAATAACAAGGATAATTGAATTAAATGAAGATAATTCGTTTTCTACGATTACTAGCAATGTAGACCTAGACAGAGAAGGATCTCAGAAATTTAATAGAATTAATAAAGAAAATAATTTTCCAAGTATGGCTAAAATTATAGAAATGGAAAATGAGAAGTCCAACGAGAGGAGAATATCATTAACAAATGAAAGAGAAATCGGTTGCGGAGTGAGTGAGAATTGTAACGATGAAGTAATTATAAGATCGAAACCATTACAAAGAAGTAGGTTTAGTGTAGACTCTTCATGCTCCGATAACTCTTATGTAAACATCGAAACAATTAAGAGTTTACAGGATGTTAGGAAAGAGGAAGTTACAGAATTTGGTACAAGTCCTGATTCCATATCAGCATGTAAACCTATTGTGCGTTCGAGATTCAGAAGGAAAAAGACTTCTGTGTGTTCGATCGGCTCGTCGGATTGCGATGATGAAGTGGACGTAATTTTTAAGTCTAAGCCAAAATCTAGTCAGTGGGTGAGCCTGGATTGGATACCTCCGTCACCCAAAGAAGAGCCAGTAGCTCATGTCTGTGATAAAAATGATTTTATATCGAAATGGATAGCTGAACAAAACTCTCAAGATGCCGGTATCATGCCTGATGAACGAAGAAGAAGCCTTCCACCAAAATCGAATGAGCTTTACCTCCAGAATATGAGGCGGTTTAGTGATGGATTACAAATATGTAAAGAAGATGCAGCGAGTGACTGTCCTGCAACGGTAAAATGGAAATGGCACGATATTGTAAAACGTCATCTGCAATTGCTAAAAAATGATAAAGGGTTTAGACGACAAAGAGGCAGTTGGATGCGGACTGCACGGCGGTTATCGGCTACAAATAAAAGTGCAGATCACTTGCCCTTAGACAACTACATGAAGTTGAACACTATGCCGTAAGTATTGTACTTTAGTTAACATAACTGTAAAAATTGTTACTGGACTTATTTGAAATAGACGGCTATGTTAAATATTTTGGACTCTTCGATACGCTTCTATGCAACGAGTCACGTCGGTCTACTTAACCAAAGCCCGACCCGTTCAGCGAGTAAAACTGGTTACAACCTCACGGCTCGCGGCGAACCACAGTTTTGTGCTAATCATTTCCAATGACTAATAACGATGGACATTGTTAAGTCTTTTGGTTTGTACGTGAGCTCGTAATACATTATCTGACAGAGCTTTTTGTATCGACTGTGTTGCAAAGTTTTCTTTTCGATCCTACATAACTATTATTTTGGTTATCTTTATATTGAATTCGTTAAACAACAATCGTTCTGAGCACATTAACGTTCGTTATACATTGTACCATTCGTCTGCCATATGATAACGTAGTCGTCCTTTGTCTTGCGAAAATTCATCGTAGACGATACGTAGTCTTGTCAAGAGATCGGATGTCGAGTGTCTTGATAAGGCGCTGGTTGTGGTGCGTGTTACGAGAGCGGGTCCGAGGCACGCGCTTCCGCAAGGCCGTTCGATTAGAATGCAGGGAGCTCGCGTCCAAGGCTACGTTTGTGCGCTCCGCGGTCGGTCGCTGCACCGCCGGTCGACGTCTTCCTCTCCGCAGTTTGGCGATTGGAAGTCGGCTCAGGAAGTGAGCCACGAAGGTGACAAACAAAAACTATACTCATCCAATCGGAAGCGTCTGATCTGAATTTTCGAATGTCTCGTACGTTCGTGATTCAATTTTTATATACTTCCTTAATCTTCAATGTGAATATAATTAGGGCAGCGGTTGTTACATTTACAAGTGGCCGCTAGGTTATAGTGCCGGAACATATTTTTTTATCTAATAGATGCCTTATCGCGACAGCTTAGCATTGTAACAATAATATATGGAACAGTAACTAAGAATATTAAAATTTGTTTATCGTGTAAAATAAAGTAATTACGAGTAGGTACTAAAATAAGCTAGCAATGAAGGCGGGAAGCAATGGCGGGTGGTGAGGCAAGATACACGGACGTAGCGGTGTCGATTTCACTGATCAACCTTGAGGGTTACTCTAGTTGCACAATCATACACTCATATTAATTATTCCTATGTAACATTTGAAGTTGTTTCTTATGTATTTACACTTCAACTGTTTATCACCCCAAGAAACATCAAAATAACCCACCTATATGCTAACATGAAAATATCATTTAAATGATAACGTTCCGAAGTGGATCTTCATACGTTTAAATTTTATGATAGTTTAAAATTTGGCTCATTACGGCAAATCAATGTGCATGTGCTATTATATTACTACATTGTCCATAAAATATAATCATTTTTCGCGTCTTTAACCGAACGACGTTTTCGCCAATAGGATGTTCTCTAAATTGTTTGACGGTTTGGGTATGTATCTTTAACTGATAATGATTAAAATTAAAAACATTATATTGCTATAAAACATTATTCTATTACAATGCTAGAGCACACTGTATCAATAAAGAATCGTAGGTCACGGACACACTTCACCGTGATCAGTATGATACGCTGCTTTGAATATTATTATGTCTGGTGCTCATTACGTTCAATGTATATAGGTACTCTTAAAACAAACATATTGTCGGTAGTTGTGAAGTGAGGAATGTCTTCTTAAAATATTAGTGTAAAAGTTACTTGGTTTTGTGTGAACCGTTCTGAACACAGGCACGTTGTGCTCCGAACGTCGTCAACAATGCTATTTTGCAAAATAAATCCGGAGGCTTGTGAACAAACAAATACATACATTCGCACCGACATTGCCGTTGTTTGTTGATTCTTTAGTTCCTGGGAATTTTTACTTGGATAACGAGAAATTACTCGAGAGGTTTTATTTGCGAAGAAAATTTAAAAATATTTGAGATAACCCTTGAAATATGAATATCAAATTAAAACATTTTATACGCAATACAATGTTTATTTCTGTCTAAATGTAAAATTGCACAAAATAGTATATTATAGTAGTATTCTAGTATAGATATAGAATTTTTCAATATTACAGGAAAAATTATCTTAAAATCATGTAGGTATGTATTTGCTAATTACGATATTTTAATGGTGCAAGTGTTAATACTTGTAATACATATTCCTCTTTATCAGCTAATCATGACAACCACATCCGATTTGATTATGTTGATTAGGAATCAGTGATAAATAAAAATTTGTTGGTTTCAAAAAATATTGGGTTTCATAACGACTGTGTACTTGGATCGTTTAGTACGTGTTTGTTTTGTCGCTGTGACTAATTCAATAATGTGTAACCTCATTACAATGTTATAGTGCGTAGTGCGTTTTTAATAATATTTAAAACGGAATATGATAACGACAGAGGTGAAACTTCATAATGCCATGACGCTGCCATTGATTTGTTCTTGTAGAACAAATCATGCATACGGAAATTGAAAGGACACGCATTTGGAATAAGAAGTACAAAAAACATTTATTTTATTAACTTGTTTGATGGGAACCGATATGCTAATGCACCACATAATTGTCTAACCGTATCAATTGCTTCTTAGTTTTTGTTCACTTTCACTCGTGGAACGCAATGATTTGGGAATCGTTTCGTGACGTGTACTGCTTCGCAACTGTGTATCTTTTTTTTTTATTTATTTGCCAAACGTCGCTCATCGACAGATCACTTTCTACGAACATCACGCTAGTAATTGTTGCGTGAATATTATTTGGGAATATTTATCATCTTCGTTGTTGTGTTGTGCCATTCGCCATACTCTTGAAACGAAAGTGCGCAGGATAATGAAACTAGAGTAGTGTGTTGCGCTAAAGTAGCGCTATTTGTGTTTCGGTGTAACATGAAACATGCTTCATTGTTTGAATGATACACGTGTTGAGAAATCGATAGAAATGGTTGTTCTTATCACAGTGGTCGACGGAGGTTGTCCGCCGTACAAGAACAATACAACTGGTTTTGTGGTTTGTTTTTATTTTTTATGCACGCGAGCCGCGCGAGTACCGCGAGCCGGTGCTGATATAATCTTCCATTTTAAAGACGTTTCCAATATCGAAAATATTTTTAGAAAATTGACCGCATCGATCTTTATTCACAGTAATACAATCCATGAATACCTTGAGCTAATATATATCACATTAAACGATTCACTTCCTTGGGCCTACATTAGAATTTTATATTTTCGGTGTTCTGAACAAATGCAAAGCAACACTTACCGTAATATTGTTATCGAATTTATTCAGATGCCACTCTGTATTTCGGTTGTGATAATGGTATCGTAATCATGATATATCTTGTTCCTCTACTCGTCGTTACGTGTAATTGGTGTTTGTGTCGTTGTCGCAGTGCGGGGAGATATTTAATTCCATAATGGCCACAATTAAATACGATCAATATTTTTGCACTACGTACTAGTTGGCAGGTTTATTTTTCGCATCATGCCCTTACCGGATCAACAAGAGGTAGTTAGTCGTTTAACGACTCATTGTTGTTTTTACTAAACGTAACCGTCACGCTAGTGGATTGCCTAATATTCCACCAGTATGTTCCTTATGTTACTTCAAAACGCACTTTGCTTCTCACCGCCTTCTTCAGTACATTACCATGTCGTAGTTAGTTGACAGCGAGTCATATTTACTTAGATTAGAAAAATTCTACATAATGTAATGCCACTTTTACATAGTAACCAATATATCGGGCGTAAAGGTCCGAAATAGGTTTTCTACAACGCAACCAGTCTCGCGCAGCGGGCATCGTATATTATATTGTGAACGCGCGCTACAAAAAATGAAAAACCCATTTTGAAGACCACTTTTAATGTTGTTATGCATACAGGATACTTAGAATTTATACCTTTTGATATTTTAATAAACAATATAACTATTTATAAAATTAATTTTATCATCTAGCAATTCGAACCGTGTTTAAGTATCATGATTTATTCAAAGTTATGTATAGGTAATGAATTAAAGACACCGAAATAGTATACCAAGTAATAATTATGTTATTTATGTATAATATATACGCGTTTAAAAATGTGCGCACAGTCACCTAAATGCTAGCAGCATATCCATTGTACCAGCTATACGTACCATTGTTCAGAGCAAACAATATACCAACCAGCTTTGGGAAATCGTTGGTCGTGCAACTTTAAAAGAAGTAGAGAAAAACTATTGTAAGATTCAATTTCAATATTAAAATGCCCTTAGGATTCCTAATGATTATGCTAAGAAAGTGAAAAGTTAAGGAAATATGTAAATTGGTCCTGTAACTATATTCAAAAACGTGAGATTAATTGGGACATTTTTTATTTCTTCGTTTTCTATCAATTACGAACCTTGCTTTATAGAGTGTATCGTGGATCATCGAATGTTTAAGTAAATTGATATAATTTATGCGTACTTAAGTTGTAGGTATTATTTATATCACTACTTATTGGGAAGTCCGTATTGAAAATTCAATCTATGTCTCGATGTGTTTCTGTTATCCTTATCTGTCACTTGTCTGAATAAGTAACGGGCAAACCTATATTGCTTGCGAAAATACCGTTTGCTTTATTATCATTATTGGGGTTTTTAGTTCAGGCGACACTACAAAAGAATCATCTCCTTACGTTAAAAGTCATTCTAAAGGTTTTTGTTAAACTCGATCGAGTAATTCTGATGCAAAGGATACCTTGAGAGTATCTCACGGCACGTGTTAATAATTTTTCATTGACACGCAATTTATTCATATATGTATTTAAAGTCGTTTCAAAAATCATTTAATTACAGGAAATATTTCTGAAACGCATTCAAAAAATATTTACCTTCATTGTCATGCAAATTTAGATAATAGGGTATGTATACCAAAATGATATAATTCTTTAAAGTGTAATGTGGGGAAGATGACGAAAAAACGTTCTCAAAATACCAAAAAGCTATTAATATTTTCTGTATCCAGTAGTAACTTTCAGAAGCTGATTGATGGAACTCAGAAATATATTCTTTATATTAGTACCAGTATATCAGTAATAAATTAGTAATTTATATTTAAAAAAAAAAAACAGTAGTACCGATCACGTTGATGATAAAGGACACTGTAATATGAAAAATCAACGAGAAAAAGTATTCCCACGACAGAAACTATTGTAGATATAGACAATGCGATTGTTAAACAATCGCGGGACTGGATCCAATTTTCATTCCGTTTATCGCATAATTACTAGAACAGATCATTGTAGCCCATTGAATTAATCACACGTGGACTTGCACACAGATACCGCGACACGTTGCAGGTAACATGTTATTCAGACTGCGACATGTGCCTTTGTCACGCAATCTGTAAAAATCCACGAAATATGTTGAGTACTTAAAATATATAAACAGTAAGTAGAGTCGTTTATATAATCTACTTCTTACGTATTTTATACTTCGGATACAGCCATCCCCTGTCCAGACAGCATACTTGGCTGCTTGTTCTCTTATTGAATTTGATCACCTGCCTACTTTACTACTTCATGTACCTACATTAAAATATTCCGATACTACGATCTAAATATAATAGTTTTACATGTTCGTGTCGCCATTTTATCATATGTTTGTATTAGTAATTTGTTTATTCATTTAGTTTATAGAGGAAAACTACAACAAATAAATCGTTGTCTAGCATAAAGGTACTTTAAAAACGATTTGGAATTCATAGTCCTTCAAAATTATTGTTATTTTTTTATTATACCCACCAAACTCGAGGTCCTCAACGGGATAGGCACAAAGCACCGAGTGCCAAATATCGTAACTTTTGCTTAGTCGTCTATTGATAAAGTTACCAATCAGACCTTTTCGTGCATCTTTGAGGCGACGACCATAATTAGATGTGTTATCTATCGAGTGAGGCACCGACTAGGAATGGCTTAGTAAAAAGCTCTAAGCAGTATCGACACGCGAAGTTGAACGATCGCCACTTCTCCCGTTAACTAAATATAAAATACTTATCGTTAGCTTAGATCACGGAAATCAATTGCAATCGCTTATCTGTACCAGAATTGCATTTTTATTAGCTTTAACCGTAAAGCATTTTATTCGTTTAACATTAGCAATGTAATCTTTTCTAGTACATATATATGTATCACTCTGCGAAGTAATTGTTAGTTGAACGCGTGGTATATACATATAATAATTGCAATTTCGACAGCTAAGTTTCGTGTTCGTCTAGATCCTTTTTCTTTTTACTAGTCTTTTAGTTTTATTTTAATATAATACAATTAATGAAACAAGTACCAATGTGCTTATGCCCTGAATCTATATTTTTAAGTACATACAAGTATGTAGTAAATAATATTTGTATATGTATATCACGAATTATTTGAATTACGTCGCGCATTATTTCATATGTCAAGATACCAAAGTGATACGTTTCTATTGCGTTAGAAATATTTTCTAGAACTGACTCCGAGCAAAGTAAAGCAATAAGTTGATAACTAATTAATAAAGGTTCCATACAAAATGTATTTTCTAAAATGATAGTAGGTCACGACCGGTTGTCTTTCGTTCATTACTTGTTGTATTGAATATTGTCTGTAGTGAGTCGAAACACTTTTACTCGACATTTTCTCAACATTAAAATAGCCATATTTGCTCGATGCTATTTGAACTTTCAAGCGTCTACAATTGAAACATGTCCAGTGAATATAACGGCGAATTATTGTCTAAATGAATGGTTTGTTGCCACTTAGTCATAGTGAGATCGATTTGCTTTTCAAATTGATTTCACGTCGAACGCGAATTCAAGGCTCTCCCGTTACACCGCCGATACCTTTTGGTGATAAAAAGAGCTTGTCGTTCAGTGAATAGATACAATTTTTTATTTAATGTGCAAAAATAGCTCTCGCTATTTCCAGTTAAGGAAAGGTTTTCCTTCTATATTCGTTCGATGTTATTTGATTTCATGTTTGACATTACTACTAACTTTCTTTTGCAAACTTTCGCTTTCGCAGTGTTACGCGCTTTTTTTTTCAAAACTCTTCAAATATCAATGAATCTATTTCGTGGCGTTTGATTCTGTCATGTAATTATTAAAATCTGCCGTTACGATTACGTACACGACGACGACGATTTTGTTAACAAAGAATGTCCAAATATTTAACAGTTGTAAAATACACGTTCCTTCTCGCGCCGTCTCTTTCACTGGATCGTACGATTTTTCCTCAAACATTTTAACTACACGCAGAGCTGCTGGCCAACAATTTATAATTTCGATTTCGTCGAAAGATAACATTTCAATGCCTCTCGTATACAATTAATAATTGTTTCTAACAACATTTTATTACTGAAGACCTCTGGGTCCGGACGTTAAATTATTACAAGCGTATTTATCAGTCGACACAGAGGTTATCCGCATATTGCATTCATTAATTTTTATTTTATACTAATGTAAAGGTTAATTTAATCGTCTAATAGACGGATAATGCACAATGGAATAACGATTCAGATGACGATTTCTGTCAAAAGTGTATGCGGGTCAAGGTCGTTCTAGCGGTCCGAGCACTATCTAGCTTGTTTAGCATTCTTTGTTTCGGAGCAGCTATGTCCTGAGCGAGCGAGTCGGGGTTTAAAAAATTCTAGAAACAAAAAATGAAATAACCAATCGGTGTTTGTATTCATTGAATTTGTATGTTACAAAACTTTAATTGCACTGTTAATGGTCATTAATTATCCTCGTATTTATTTACCCTTTTGATATTGCTGTGAAATTATATTACAAGACATTGTTAAAAAGTTTAAAAGCCATTTAACTTTTCTGTTTTCTATAATTGTTGATACATCTGCATATTTTTACACCATCCCCCGTGTATTGCCCCATCATACCGAATGCCTACACAAAATCATCAGTAACTTTATAGTTTATTTGCAGTGTAAATTAAGCTTTTCCTAATTTGCATCTATTCATAAAGTATTTACTATATTCGATTATGAAATAGTACATCCAAGTAGAAAACCAGCACTTTGTTGGAATTCTCATTGTACGGACTTTTGATCGATAAACTTACACATATCAAGGTTGGGAACGCCTGCCTTAGGCCGCCTCGCGCCACCAGTTTAATAACCGCGTTGTACTGTAAGGCTGCGTATAAAAATAGACGCAACTTAGTTCTAGTCATCGGTCGGTCGTTTTATTTTCGTCCGCTTGTACTGACGATAAATTAGCGTCGTGAGTAATTAACTGCGGATAATGAATTGTTTCGTTTTAATTAAGGGACGGAGGGTTCTTCTCCTTTTTTTTCTCTCTCGTTTTGCTCAACTAAGATCTAAATTGGAATTGCGAGGTAAGCATTACAAACAGGATAGACATCCAATGTTGCTATGCATTTTTACCATGTTTTCCTTTTTTACACATTGGCCTTTCTGGTTAGGTACTGCATCTTCAAAATTCATTGGTATTATTATTATTATGTAGCGGTCACAATTATATTGCTCTGATCAATGTTTCGACTTTACTGCTATGAACTTATAGATTTTCAAAAGATTCCGATGATTACTCGGTTCAACTTTGTGCGCGCATCATTGCATCCAATCAATTCTGTTTGCGTCTTGCCATCGACAGACCTTCGTTAGTGACTAGTAACCGATCTATGACCCTTCGGACGCCCTTAGCACGTGACGAGGTCTAACCCGTTGGTAATAAAAGAGGCAGTTCGTAGCGTCCTTTTCATGGAGGTATTTAAGAATATTGCGACTTTGCATGTAATTGTCTTCTTCTATTTGATTTATGTGATAATTATATGCTTGATTTACAAACAGTAATTCCAAAGTGAACGCTTCGCGTTCTGTTTGACGTGACTTTGCTAAGATTATAATATGACTACAAAATAACACATCCCATCAATATTCGGCGGGCTAACAGTAGTTGCATTGAGTATTTTCATTTAATCTGACAGCTTTTCATATATTCGTGAAAAAATTATACGGTACCGTGTATTTAATATAGCGCAAAGGAAAAAAAAATATTATTTACGCTCATAGTGTAAGTGGTATTTAGAAAACTTTATTCTATATAATATATCCTTCTATTTTGTAAACGTGATTAATAATCTATAAATTTGGATAGGAATTGTAAGTAGTAGATTTGTATGAAAATATTTACCTTATTACCTAAAGAGATGGGCGGAGATTAAGAGTGTCACCCCGTCATGGTCTTCACAAACTTCTATTTTCATCAAAGTCGTCATACGTACGTACCACTCGTCTACTGGAAGTACTCTTCTCGTGACCTTGTTTCCTCTTGCTGGTATTTATTAACGCTTGACGTTTATAAATTTAAAGTCAGATAACCCAAAAAAATTGACAACTGTAAAAATGACACCCTCTTTCGGTATATTAATGTACGAAACCGTTGGAATCGTATATCGTTTCTGTCGTGAGCGCAAATTTTTACTTTTCATTTCGATTACGAATCACCGTTTTATTTCCTCGCTTCCCAGTTTGAGATTTTAATTACTACAACGCGGTACATATATATCTGCGCCCGATAAGGATCGCGATACGGACCGCCAATTTTCTTAATTGCAACCCCCGAACGTCTTTAGCTCTTACGGTGAATTATCCATTGATAATTATTATGATCGAACTCTGTCGGCCGGTGATCATCACGTACACTAGAAAAATCTATTACTCGAGGAAAATTGACGTATTTCAAAGATGTCGATCATTCGAAACTGCAAATTATTGTCGCCGACTGTCACTTGTTGCCAGCAATGCAAAGTAAATATATTTTTATGTCAATACCAAGTAATGCCTTAGCGCAAGAGAATGTTAAATTTATGCATGACATATGCTGAGTATCATGCAATTTTGGTTTTGTTAGCATTTAGTTTGCGTTTTGTCTAGAGTCCTTGTTAATCTTGTTTATTGTAATTTGATTTTGCTAATTAACTTCTTATTGCAATTAGAATTGATTGGTCGGCTAATATACCATTGTTATAACACAATAAGGTTTTGTGGTTGTATCCTCTATTTATGTCGTTCTATAGGTACTTACTACACGTGTAACTTCGTTAGATAATATCACAATAATGACTTACAACTATTTTCCACCGGTTCGCATATTATCGTTATTATAAAATTATATAATTACATATAAAAATATACCAAAAGCGCAATAAAAATAAACCGTAAATTTATACTTGCATTGGTTTTGTTTTTGTTCGTCTCTAAATATTTAGCGATGCACATAAGCACACGGAGAACATTTTTATTAAATGTTATTTTTTGTCGCATCTATTTATTAGACATATAAAAGAAACGAATAAATTATATCTCACACAAAATAATATCGCCATTTAAAATTGTAACGAACCAGTTTCCTCAATAAATTAGTTCAATTTATTTGCACCAAATGATTGCTATTGATTGCGATTTCGAAATGTCGATATTTTTTGTTATTTATAGAATCTTGTAAAAACCGTAGAGCGAAGTAGCATATTACAAATCGTCGTCAGTACACGTTATTATGTTAAAGACGGTTGCTACAATAACCGCGGTGTTCTCGTCGGAGCACGCGTACGCCAATTGAATGCAAAATACTTATTCATTCGCTACACTTGAGTCATCGTCGCCCCGCTTTCTGGTCTGCATTATCGCTGACAAACACCTTCAATGTCTAGGAATATAACGTTTTGTTGTCATTATATATTACAGTGATAGTGAATAAAATAACCGACAAGTTTACAGTTTGAATTATTGAAATATATAATCGATTACACAAACATTTTCATTTGCATAATTAGTAAAAAAAACGCACACTGTTCATATTTTAACACACTCTTAATATAGCGACTATCTATAGATTTATATATTATAGTTTTTAGTTAGGTAATATTTGCTACTCATTTTCATTCAGTATTTTCTTAAGAAGGAACATCGGCTTTACTGTTTGCCAAAATACATATCTGCGGAAGCAAAATACATATAATAGATCCAGTATTCTCTTGTTTCAGATGGTATTTTCGCAAAATAAAACGAATCGAAGCGGAGAAGAAATTACTTCTGCCCGAGAACGAGCACGGCGCCTTCCTCATCAGAGACTCGGAGAGCCGCCACAACGACTTCTCACTATCAGGTATATTGTTCAATCGTATACAGAGAAAATTTCAGAACATTTCATAAACTGCGTGTTTCTACCAAAAAAATAATGTTGTTTCCGTTCGCCTAAGCCTACCTAATCATAAGTGCGTTTCAAATTTCCACGTCTTTTTGAAACTTTTCATGTACGTCATGACAAGTAAATGTATGTATTTTTTAACTCATGCCTAACAATTATTGTAATCGATAAAGAATTATCGTTATCTCTTCACAATGTTTTTATTTTAGGTACCTACTATTTTTGTATACAACTTATCAATTGTCACCTGCATCTGCTTTCCTTGTTTTGCAATTGCGCACATAAGGACATATGATCAATAAGGACATGACATAGTTTATCCATGCACGCCTTTACATCCACCTTGGGTTTGTGGCTTAGTCGTTGTTACTAGACGAAATAATTAAAGTTCTTTGGTACGTGCATATACATATATGACATATTTTTGAGGCGAGATGTCAGCAAGTTTTCACGATTAGTATATTATTTTTAATGTAATTTTTGCAATCATACAGAGGTCCGAGTCCACGAACATTGTGCGGGTAACATTATTATTAGAACAGTTACGAACAGGTTTTTCTTGCTGGAAATATTCATTGAATATTAAGTATTCTTCTTGTTGACACGGGTATTATCTTTAGATTGCGTGCGGGAAATCCAAGTACGTAACACTAATTTGTTACGTTTAAGGTGATTTCTATTAATAAAACATAATAGCAAAGATTAATGAAAGTGTACACGTGTAGGTACACATCAGTCGTCGATATGCATACTTTATTATACAAAAACTAGAAAACGGGGTAAATATAGTGTACGTAACAAAACCAGTGTGCGATGGTTGATTGATCACATATGAAACTGCTGACTACTGTAGCACCAGAACCCGTCCACACTTGGTCTCGATGATTCAGTCCCTATGTTAAACCGGTTAAAGTTTTTCTAAGCCCCCTGGAACACACCGTGGGAACAAAAGCTATGCAACCAACGACCAGAGCGATAGATACGCACTTAACTCACATCTATTGGCCGGGTACCGTAAGCCTATTTTTAAAGACTACTACCAAATGTACGATTACTTTGTTGGTTTTCGTTTTTAACAGCTTATTTATTTATTTATTTATTTATTTATTTATATATTCTTTATTGTACACCTTTATAAAATAAAAGTCACAAAGGGCGAACTTAATGCCTGATGGCATTTTCTACCAGTCAACCCTGGGTGGATGGAGAAAGTATGTGGCAGGTGTGCAAAGTTACATAATATATAATATATAAACATCTTCTTCTTCTTCTTCAAGTGTATATATTATCTATTACAATGTTTTATATAGCATTTAAATGTAATGTTCGTACGCAGCTAATTGAAACATTTGTGAGGTTGCTATTAAATTTAATTTCGTAGTGGACCGTTATATATGTACTTAATGCAATTTCCTGTTTACCTTGATGAGATCAGTGGGACACTAGATCACTTACATTAAATCTATCAATCATATCTTTCTATGTATTATTTAAATAAGGCGCAACTCGAAATAAATATACCATATTTTTATATTAGTAGAGCAACATTAGTTATTTTTAAAATGTTTAAGTTACGGGTATGAATGATGTAAATATTTGATCCGTGCGACTCACGACTAATTTACACACGTAATCTTTTGTAGATAGAGAGTTAGCGTGTACGTTAGCCGTAGATTTTTATCATAAGTCCATAATAGTATTGCGTTGTTGATAATCCTAACCGATTTCGACGATGGCGATGGCTGCTCAGGTTCAATAGTTAGGGATGTGGCTGAAAATGCAAGATTGAGCCCTCTCGTTGGCAAGCATTGGTGGAACATCGCGATGAGTGGAGGAAGTCAGTGGAGTAATATAAGTAAAATAGAGTCCGGAAGTGTTGATAGAGTGGTTTGAAATTCAGTCGCTCACTCCCGGGGGTTTGAGTTCAAATCCTGGTGTTCACCTCTGATTTGTGACGTGCGTTTTATAACTTAAGGTAAAGGAAAAGATCGCGAGGAAACCGACACACTTTAGAGACTTTCTGAGGTGTGTAAAGTCTGTCAATCTGCACTTGGCCAGCGTGGAAGATTAAGCCGTAAAACCCTCTGACTATGAAATGAGATCTGTGACTAGAAATGGGTCCACAAAAAGGGTCGTCAAAAAAGAGTACATTAATATCGTTAAAACCAACATCGAAGACGTGACAGAACAGATAAATACGATTTCGTCTGTGATTGGCTAACAGTTCTTATCTAAATAACATTCCCACTGCATTTGAATACCTACCTGGTCTACCTACCTATACCTCGTAGGAGATAACTTTACTTATACTAGTAATTGTACCTAATTTCAGTCCTAATAAGTTTACAAACTGTTGTTATTGATATTGATGAAATAACGGAGTAATTTATTTGGAAGATTATTCCAATTGATATAATTTTGACAAGAACAATGTTATTACTTTCTACGTACAAACGTGCACAATACGTGTGGATTTAAAATTTCATCAATTAATTAAAATTGTTATACTTAAATTAATGATTAATATTTTTTTTCTTTTTACAAAAATCATTCTTTTATTTATAGGAAGAGGGCTAGAAGTAAAAAAAGATGAATTTATGTAAGATTAATTTGAGAAGGCGCTTCTGTTATTCTTTAGTGTTACATATTTGAAATGACCTGTATACTGCACAAGTGTACTTCCAGTTGTTGTGTGAAAAATAAGAAGAATTTTGTTTTAATTTCAAAATTATCCTTAGTCCTGTTTTTCCTCTGTTATACTCAGTTAGGTATCTACTTATCGCCATTTCCAAATCCATACATGAAATATCAGTGATAAAGGTTGCGGAACCCTGCACTACATGTTATTGGCGACCTCAATTGCATTGGGCATTGGGTCGTAGTCATTAAGTCATGCCGCTGTCCTATGCCGATAGTATAGACGGTTGTTCAATAAACGAGGGTTAGAACCGTGCCCTGCACCACCGGTATTCAAATGTGACCCTTTGTGCGTACGTAACACGTTCCGGTTCGGCGTGAACTCTATGCCGCATGGGATATTCTTCATGGAATACGCAATTGCTTCCGAGCGTGTATTAATTGTGAACACTCTGGATATTGAAGTGACCACGCAGTTTAAACCGTTCGTTTTCAGTTTTTGTACAACATGCAATAACGTGCCCGTGGATGTGTATGTGATCGTTTTAATCTATTCGCGTAAACCAATTTGAAGTTGGAATTTTTCGCTCAAGCGAAATTTAATCCAAAACGTTTTGCAATCAATTTTTTTTAAATATACATTTAATAATTAAATAGCAATATTTTTTATCTTTTATATTATCTTTATCAATTAAGACTTATACCTCATATTAGAGGTATTCGTAGGAACCTTAATTACTTAATAATAAATTGTTCGGATTTTTATCATAAAATATCACAATTTAATTTCCTAGAATTGGTCTTAAAATGAAAGAATGAGGTTAGCGATTCCTGTGATATATTTTTTTATAAAACCTGGTATTATGGTAGTGGTTTAAAGGGGCTTAATATTTCAACAATAAAAGACATCCCATTATTTCTCTACCCACAGGCGTGCCTTAGCACTTAACGCTTTTCCAATTTGTTGTAGATTAAAAAAAATATCATAGCTATATTTTCGTGTTATATGAATAATTTTATGTACATGTAATACACTTAAACTCAAATGTGTATCATTCTATTCTTCGATGATGAGAAATTTGTACCTATTTAGTTTGTCACTCTGTCAAGTTGGGCTTTACCAGCATGGCAGACTATGACGTAAAACTTTTTCATTCGGAAAGTAAACAATTCGGAAAGAGGGATGATGAAAGATTTGATGATGCTGATGACGACGACATTGCACAGCGACGAATTGTTTTACGATAAATATAAAAAATCATATAAAACAAGGTGCGTTATAAAACTAAGAAAGCACTTAATAACAACAAGTTATATGCAATGTGTTGATACAGAAAAATAATCACGTAACATTGATGCCGCGGCGCAATAAGCAGTTAGTGGACTTCTTTCAATTATCCCGCTCCAGTATAATATAGAAGTTGTTTGCTAGTGGCTTTCTAGCAACACTGTATTCTCTATTTATGTAAGAAATATCTTGGTAGTTTGTATTTAAGTACTTTGAAGAATAATTTATGTATAATATGGGCACTAGAAGATTTGCTAATGGGTTTGCGCGTCACAAGGGCCAAGACGCAGCTCCGGGAATACGCGTACTTGAGGTATTACGTGATAAAGAAATACTTGTACCCAACGGGTGCGAAGTGGCAGCTTCTTAAAATGTTTTTCGGCGAAAAGAAAACGAGAAAGTTCCATTAATTTTAGCTTATTTGAACGTTGTTCAATAACATCGTACTTTTAACACTTTGAACATTAATCTTAGGATTCGTTCACAATTTCAATTCCATTTTATGGCCTTAACCCTTATCATTCTTACAGAAGTTCGTGTCTAATAGTGGAATAATAGATTTCAGTAGTAAGTAAAACTGAAAAAGAGATGAACCTAAAATGAAATACTGCGCTGCGTATTTTAGAAAATCCTACAAACGTGTAATTGATTGCTCGTGCCTCGTGCGATACCAGTAAGCCCTGTATAGCAATTAGGGCGCTATTTGTACGTACTATATCTATATTGAAAATTTTCCGTACATATTTCATCACGATCAATATCAATCTGGCTGACGGAGGAGTCAAGAGTCACCGAAACCGGCGTGTATGCATGAAGAGAATGATGAATGTAGACGAAGCGCGTCAGGTTTGCAAGGACAGAGATATTT
>DWDX01000592.1:0-24848 GCA_018245675.1 Agara michaeli
TTTTCATCATGTGATGAAAGAACTTTGTGTATTGTATTGTAATTATTGATTCATATTTACTCTCTTTACCTCAAATTGCGGAACACCCAATGAAAATATGGTAAATAAAACATACATATGTTTTACATATATAAACTTCACCATTTTTCTCATAATGGTAGGCGAGGTCTAAGGATTCCGCAGTACGGCTCTGACACTTCTTTTGAGACGAATAAGTTTATAACAAGGTTTCCTTAATGCTTCTTACTTTGGGAACCCCCTACCGATAGTAGTTCAATTAAGGTTCAATAGAAAGTGGTCATCCCACTTAAATTAATTGAAATATTCTTAATAGTTCAAAACTTGTGAACTTAAAATAATAAAAACAAACAAATAAAAATGATGAAATGTAGTATACTATAAAAATATATATATCCAAAAATAGCGTCATTATGCATTGTATAAATTACAAAGTGCCTACAGTAACTACGTATTCGCAGGTATGTGAAACATCTATCTTGGTATCTTGGTATCTTGGTATCTTGGTATCCATGTACTATTCTAGTATATAGTTTTAAACCCTGCTGTTCTTAGAAAATAACCCGTGTCGTTACAGTGGATTGATAAAAGGGCTTATGAATATGATTACCGTAATATGTGCGTATAAGAAATTTGAAAGTAATATTTCGTATAAGAAGAATAAGAAGAAGTGGAGAATAGCAAGTCGTGATCGTGTAATGACATAGAGAGAAACACTTTCTCTACACTACATTGTTGTTAGCCTCCATATAAACAGTAATACTTTGTTTCATATTGTTATATTACGTGATTTTTTTCTCTTTGTTCAGGATGCTAATTTGAAGATTTTATTTATCACTTGTTCATTTAATCCTCTAAACAAATAATAAAATTTGCTCACGTCTACAATTACGTGGTCACGAGCCTAATTTGAATTGTTTACAGATTAGTTTTAGTGAAAATAAACGATTTGGGACTTAAATAATCATGGAACGCTAAAAAGACCATCTGGGACTCGAGTCGAGTGCACGTTATCTCTATTGCAAATGCACGTAGATAACGGAAGTTTATTTTCGTCTCACTGATTTTGAGATAATGTAGTTACGAGAGAACGTAAGTATAACATTACCATGATAATAACTGCGGGTTTGAATATGTTATGATATAATTATATAAAACATTTTTTATTACTTTGTTTTCAAACTTATAAGTACCCACTGTATGCCTGCGTATTTAAAGTTAACTATACTCGTATAACGTATTTCGAAGTCAATATATTCATTATTAATTATTTCTCGATTCTTATTATATAGTTAAATAGGTGTGAAAGTAAGTTAAGTAAGAGATAATCTGACAGCCACAATGTAGGAAATAACAACTTTTCTTGTGTTGAATAGAATGAAATCGTTACCGAAAACTGTCAACTACATAAGTATGGGAAAATTTTGGATGTTTTTACAAATTTTGGAACGTATTTATTTAAATTAAAACTAAACAAACAGCGTTTTTTATGGTAATTTATTAGTATTTATACGACGAAAACGTACATTCATATGAACGTGAAGTAAAAGTGTCATTGTTGTATAATACAGAATACAGCAATCCTTTATATCTCGGGAGCGGTGCACCGGCTCAGTTCAAATAGTTCAACTGTTTGCACCCTCTTCGATCAACGCAATTTATAGGTGCGGCACAACTATAGTACTGTCTAGACGTGGTGGCAGGAATATTAGGTATTGTCGGCGCGAAATCCTGTTCAAACATTCATTATATTTTTTAAATTGAAATAGAAGAGCTTCGAAGACTTTGTCTGTGGTTTTAGAATATTATTATAACGAGAATTCTAAGAAATTCCAAGATTTAATTTCATTTTATATATCGAATAGAATGTGTTCAAACTTCACACTATTGATGATAACATTTAAATAAACAAGGTATTTTTAGTTTTAATAACGTAACGAGACATAAGCATACATATGAAATGTTGTAAGTATTTACATAAATGTAAACTAAGATTATTGCAAATTTTTATTATACGTTTGTAAATGGAGACATTAGGTAGCAAAGCAAAACAGTGTGCAAAACATGAACATCTGAGCATATAAATAATGCATGTATGAGATTTTAGTGAATAAATGGCTGTTACTCATTACCGTAGCAACGGTAGTTTAGACGAGTTTCCAGCGCTTGTGTGAACAGCGCGATTTCCCTAATTAAGTACCCAGCGGGTGTCGTGGTGCTGGTATTCGGGTGTTTGCAATGTCATTCGTGGCACTTCAATGGTACGTTTATAAACTGACTAATATAAGCCTTACAATATCGTAGGTGCCTAAAGTCTGTACTTTGTCACCTATTCATACATACACCTTTTATAGTCAACTTTTAAATATTGCAAATGTTTACTAACTCTAACCGAACTAGACTCTAAACAGTACGAACTAACTGTATTTGTATGCATTACAGTATTTGTACGATGATAGAATAAACCGTATTCATTGCTTTTAGGACAATACGCGAAGAAACATGTAACATAATGTTATAATTAAAGTAGAAATTATATTTAAACTCTTTTGTGAAATGATGAGTCATTGCGACATTACTGATCGAGAAGTTAGTAAAGTCGTGGGTGCCTGTGGACCGATTTAGCGTGTCGATGAACTATGAGGTGTCGCACTTATTTGTTTCACATTGTTTTGTACACGCTGTTTTGTATTTCCATTACATTTCCTGTTGTAAAATAACAGCGTGCTTACTTGTTTTCAATAGTGGCCGTGAAACAAGTTTCTTTGTAAAATTAACTACATGTCAGTTCAATGAAATTCATATTGTTGTTATTTGGTACATTACATTTTCCTCAAAATGTCTTTCTTGTTAGTCGTAAAGTAGCTTACTGTCATAAATGAAAAATTATGTGACGAAGCTACTGAATCTACTAATCGTATAAAATACAGTTATATAAACCTGTGTCTATATATTTATGGTACAATTTAGTCAACATAATCTAGACTTTTATATGTGAAAGGCCTCTAATGTCCCCGAGGAAGTTAGCAGCGCGTCTGACCTCGGCATCCTTATGAACGTACACTAGTGAGCTTTCCGAAGCTCGATACGTCACGCACGCACGTCGTCAGTGCAACGGTGAAATGTGTAGCTCGTGAACGTTTTAACGTGAGAACAATTACTACGTTTATCATACGATTTACCGTAGTGTCATCAATGAAGAGTAACTTACAATATTTTCTGACAATTACAGTACTTTCAAGCAATTACATAATATTTAAGCCTATTAATTATTGGACAATTGTTATGTCCACTTGATTGAATAAAATCAGATCAATATAATCGGATGAATATTAGGTTAATTTTTATCTGTTTACCGATAAATTATGAAGCCTTTATATGAAATTAATTAAAAATAAATAAATAAATGTTTTAAAAATAATGATTGAATTGAAAAAAAAAGCAGTTTACACCGTTACTATAATTGTAGTTTCACAAGAATGTGTCACGACAAAATTGGCAACATTGGCTACTACGTTGTTGCAGTGAGCCACTTACTCGTATGTGTGTGTAGTGGTGTAGTGCAGCGCGGCGGCGCGTGCGCGGCCCTGGCGCAAGGTCAATGGCACGCGCCTCTCCCGCTCGCACACCGGAATTCCATATTTAAATCTCGTCCGCAGAAAAATGGCGGTCGGCTTCATTCCGCAGCCGCGCCGTGTGTACGGAGAATTAATAAAACATGCCTCTTGCTTTTTCTTATCGTTTTTTCCCAGTATCGTTAACAACTTGGTAACAGTGCGGTCTCAGTTTGCAGTTATGTTGTGTCTGCGTGCACCTTATACGGATGAAAATTAATCGTAACATTTTATATCGAGGCTATTTTTGAATTTCACTGCCGTTGGCCGCTTTAACATGTCCCACATTGTGAACTGGTCAATGAGTAACGGGCTCCGAAACTTGACTCGCCGAAATGCTTGTAAGTAAACATAAAACATTTCGCTACACATGTAATTAGAGGTCGTATCGTAAAATTGAGCTATAGCAAATTATAACGTAGCGCGACACCCGTAGATTGCTTCTGCTAGTTAATTTAAGTTGGAGAAGCTTCGTGGGTATCATTATAGAGTGGTCGCGGACACAATTAACTTTGTGTAGTTTAGTGCAAGTCACGGTTGATCGAACAGCTTGGATTTCAGCACAAAAGCGTAGGGAAGGGTATATTAGACGCCTAAGCACCGTCACATGAGTAAGCACAATGTGGACATGAGTGGAGAAAAAAACATTCACAGGTTGTAAAGTATTTAAATTCAATTGCCGAGCAGTAAAAAAAGTTGAAGGTGTGAATATTGAAGCGTTGTTGTCTTATGATAATTTTCTTTACCTTTCCCATACTGTTTCATCTTGTAAACACCAGCCTGTATTTTATCATAAAAATTGAGAGGAGCATAGCACCATTAATTAAAGGTAAATCAATCACTCTCAACATTTATAAACGCAGTCATTCCACAGGAATCAAAGCGTGCAGATTTCACAAAAAGATGCGGCAAGCGTCAGCATAGACGTATGGAGTCGAGGATTGAAAGGTAAAAAGGGCTAAAGAAAACGGCTCACTCGAATTGAACGCACGAGCAATGTGGCAAAATTAATTAGTGTCCCCTCTGAAAGCGTGCACTGGAAATGTTTGAAAGCGCCGCCGATAGGGGGTAGGGGGGAAATGGGGGACGTGCAAGTCATCGGCGTGGCGGCGCGACGTCGGCTATGGATTTACTGGGCAATAAATTTGAACCGAGGAACAGAGGAACCTTATCTACTAACAGCTCCAATAAACTGTCGAGCAAGGGACAACATACCAGCAAGTCTTACAGCAGAAATCACGATTGTAACAGCTTTAACTTCGTGCCAGTGGTCGTGTTCGCTCCAATGCGTTGTATTTCTTTCGCGGCTGAAATAAAAGCGCAATAACTGCGAAAGATTTATAGAGATGGTGCTAATGAAACATTGGACAGCATATGATCGAGTGTAATAATTACACGCTTATGTAATCCTATATAATTGCCTCAACGCATGAATTATGTTCGTTCACTATGAGGATTTGGTTATTTATTTAATTTAACTCAGTCGTTTATTAGTTTAATTAATAGTTCGTTAATAATTTTGCACAGTTAATACAATAATTTGTAGTTATGGTGATACCGTTATTCTAAATACAAAACTATTTTATTGTAACACAACCCTTAACAGATCTTTAATAATATACCAATAACTTCTCCCCCGTCACATATAACATAACTACATAATTCTTTATAGTAGTATAAAGCAAAGTGCACTGGCCCCGTCTGTCAATTTGTCTGTCCTTTTGTATGCTTTAATTTCAGAGACGACGTACTGATTTTAATGGCAGTTTCACCTACGAGTAGTTGATTCCTAGGAAGGTTTTCGTCTATGATGACTAGATTGTCGGTTCATCGATGAGCGAGACTAACTGCTATGTTGAATGTTATGAGTTCGATTTTCACTCAGGACAAATATTTGTGCGACGAGTTCCAGCTGTTACTCAGTTTTTGGACGTAAAATGATCTACATACATATTTAGACCTAATTATAGTACCTAGTTTATTAGCTGTCTGGTTACCGCAGCACAGGTTCTGTTTAATAAGGTCACAAAGATCCTTTTCATATATTATTTTTATATAATTGATGTATGTTGGTTTTATATAAATTTACTGATTAAGACGCAAAGAGTTGTTCTTTCCTTTCACCGTTTACACGTTTCGATCTCAGGAAGCTTGAGTTGAAGAGAACAGTTTTATTGGACAGGGCGATTTCTGTGAAACGTTCAGCTATATGAATGATGAAAGTGTTTTGCAAATAGCCGGATGTGGAACAATAAATGTGGTTTTAGTTGAAAAAATCCAAAAATATGAGGTCAATCCAGCGCGCGCCGCAAAAACCGTTAGTTAAAGCTATATGAAAGTAATATAATATGGTAATATCGTTCTTCTAACTTAAAAACAAAAAATAAATTGCACCACAGCATATTTCTATATCCTAAAATTAACATGGAAAGTTTAATTACTTTACAATTACACCACTACCATCACATACATATCTCTACCAACGTGTACCAAACTCTCAAAGGCGCTTTTCTTTCCCCAATACAAAAATCATTGTATTATAGTAATGGATGATGGCGAAACAGTTACGCTGCATTCCGTATTCACAAAATGAATTATGGTATTGTATTTCGACTCGTAATCGTCATCGATATTATTCCTTTAAATACACCTGTAATTCACGCTCGCCATTAAAATTTTCATTCGTTTGACTGAATTCAATTTATTATTCTAGAAAACGGTCACATTCATTTCTAATATCTTCAGTAATAAGTTCAGCTGCGTAAAATGACGGGAAATCTAGTTAGCGCCTTATATCTGTTGATGGCGTAGCTTCCCGAGCACTGGAGTGTGCCCGCTCAGAAATTGGCGCTAAGTGAAACGACAACGGAGATGAGACGAACAATTCAACTGGTCAAAGACAAATACCCTCACGTAACAATATGATTACTAAGCATGAAAGAAATAAATGTGAAATAATATGAAAATTTACACAGGCATTTGAGTAAGGCAGCTTCTTTTTTATATGAGACTGGTCGTTAATCGAGGAAATTTATGTTTGAGTCATATTTTGAAAAACATAATTAGAGTTATTATACTAAGAACATCGACTAATTATCGAAACTTATTGCGTTAAGAAGCAGTGGATACTGAATTGCCTCAGGGCTTTGATTTCCAAATATTTAATTCTATTCCAATATACTTAGGTATGTTTAATATTTAATTATGATATCATCTAATTGTATAATGCTATTAAAGGACACACAATGTCTTTTAAAATGAAGAAATACCAAAGGCTCTCCACTGCCTCGAAATAAAAGTGGTCTCGTCAAAAGACCACCTTTCCATTTTCATTTCATGAATGTAAGAGCGTAAATCTTGAACGAAAGTATTTCTTCTATTTGAAAATTAAAAGGAACGATAGGAAGTCCCTGGGGTAGAGGGAGGCGAGGCGCAATCATAGCTCGCCGATGGTTGGCAACCTTAAATACCAGCCTTAATTGAACTGCTTCCGTGTTGCGCTCAGCGGTGTACATAAATACACTTTACGGAAGTATTCGCCGCAGAGGTATTCCTTTAACACCATCCGACGTCTGCTCGTACAGACAGGCGACTACCTGTGAACGCACGTACAGTTCCGATAGAACGTGCGATATTATCTGCTACATTATGAATGCACGGAATATTCTTAGGAAAGACGTCATTTTATTTTCCGTTTGAAATAATTCTTTGATAGAAGAACGTGAGTTTATATATCAAGCGTTAAACGAGAGATGAATTATAAAGCGACGTAGACATAAAATTATATGGACGACGCTCTGCGTCTAAATCGTACTTTCATGTTTTGGCTCGAGGCAACTCCGATACGCATACGGAAGCCGAAACAATGTTATAATTCTTCAGTCTGCGCTAAAACGTCTGCTCGGTTTCGGGTACATAAATATAATACAAAGAAGTTGCGTTCTATTGAGCATAAAAGACGCAAATAAATAAATGCCAACAACATGGCATAGTGCATTACACGTGCAATTTCAGATCCACAAAGGGTTCAATGTTCATTTCGACATCGTATATTTTTTGTACTTTAGCAGACGTCGTAAGCGCACTATTGGGAAATATAAAGGAGATGAAAATTTGAATGCGAACAAAGCTCAAACGGGTGTCGTGCGTTGAGAGATGTTCGCGGAAGCTTAAAATAATATTTAGGAGAGCGTCGCATTGGCCCGGCTCGTGAACTCGCAGGAAATGAGGCTCTCTGTCCCGTCGGGAAATTGTTCCTTCCAATCATAACGTTGAGTAAATCTCCCCGCTTTCAAAGACTTTAAAAACGCTGGGAGTGATTTATCTTTATAAGTGTATTACACGAACATTGTATTAAGGCGAACATTTATAAAGATCGGTTTGTGTAACGAAACGCTCGGATTACGAGAGCTCTTGCAGATGTTAAAAATTTTCGACCAATCTACTTTTAATAAATTTAGACGGACAAGTGTAATATATTCCCAGGTTGGCAAGTTGTGTTACGAAGATGAATGTAGGGAACGGGCGATCGGAACATTCCCAAAAGGTCCGAGCTGGGGTCGATATATCCGTCGGGCGCATCCGATTGAATTAATCTCGGGAAGCGGTCTGGACGTGCGATAAACATTTACATATGGTGCCAATGTTGATATTGATTCCGGATTCACACTACACGCATAACATGCGGAAAACTTTACCCAAATTGTGTTTTGGTTAAGTATCTACATATTGTACACTTTATTGTAAGGAAAAGATGGGACTATCTTGTATATTGGTCCAATACAATAGCTTGAAACTTGATACATTATTTAATTTTTATGAAATAATCATTTAATACATTAAACTTCTAAGTGATTTTTGTATATAGAAACAAATGACTAATAAGTTGACTACCAGCAAATAACCCGTATTTAACGTATTGATATCGCGGAATTGTGCTACAACAAGATGTTACTCACCACACAGTCATTAATCACGTTTGAATAAATACAGAATATTTATCAATGGAACATAGTTTCCACGTCATATTGTTTAATGAATTTAAATCGATTTGTTTCGGCATTACAATGGAAAACATTCAATGACCAACAGCCTAATGAGTTTCACAATAACATTTTATGTATTAGGCAAATGTGGTGATGCCCTAGTGGTTTGAACTTCAGTCTATCACTACGGTGGTCTGGGTTCAAATCCTTGTACGCAGCTATGATTGGAAAAAAGGTACATACGTTCTATTATTTAAAAATCAAAACATCACTCATTATACCGGAGAAGGAAATCATCGCGAAGAATCCTGCAGCACACCTTAGATATTTTATAAAGTATATAGTATTTTCTGAGTTGTGTGAAGTTTGCCAATCCACACTTGGTCAGCGTGGTAGACTACGGCCTAAATTTTCTCACTATGTGACGAAACCTGTATCCAGCAGTGGAACGGTAAAAGAGTCCAAAAAATATTTGGTAAATATGTTTCTTTATGTCTCGAATCTGCTACTAATTAACGTCCTAGTAAGTATTATTTATTAAAATCCTGGTTTTCAATATCAATGATTGAGTAAGTAATAAAAAGTAGTTTAACAGCCAGCATTTTGCATTGATAAATATTTGGTGATTGTATCAAGACGTTTAACCTGACTTATGTCCTTTTTAAAAGTACATCAGATCTAGTTGTACCAATTGTGACATGACCAGTGAAGGCACCACACGCACACACATACACAGAGTTACTACCGCACAGTAGAATACGTGCATTTTTATAGCGACAATAAATAAGTGTATGGTAGTCGAACTTCAGTTTGGTGTGAATGGATCGATGGAATTGGATTTGTCGTGGTAGGTCTATATATAGCTGATTGAATGAGGGAAGAGCGAGTGCGCGGCGTGTACAAAGGAGCAATTGTCGCGACAGGCCAACGGCGGACAATGCTGACGTGTCCCACGCCACATACAATACGAACGAGGCTTAATAAAAGACATATGTTTAGCACCTATAAACATCTTTATATGTATGATAATTTAATACGCGCAAGGCCACTATTCCTGTGAAGATCTAAGTACTATTGAGTTTCAAAATAATTTTCATATTCTATTTATGTAATTGACACGAAATTAATCGATATAACTAGACATAGCTACATAGTAATTTATAAAATCATCTGAACAATATTTTATGCACAGTCAACATTTATTGCAGCCGAGTAAAAGTCCGAATAACAAATAAACCTGATTAGGAATAGCAAAACGCGAGATATTTTAAAACTAAATTCACAATTCTTCTAGCTGTTACCTTCCTATCATCGTTATCATTATGCTACCACAGTGAAATACAAACGAGTGAGTGAGTGACTGAGAAATGACGTTCATACAGCCAGATGGCGCGCGAAGCTGAATGAGTCGTTAACTAGACCGCTCTCTCACCGCTACCGCTTACTGTCATAGCTATAATACATAATATTTCGCCTTTTTATATCGTACTTAAGATACCTTTCTTATCTTTTTTAGTGTCTCTTTATTATGTAGAAAGATATTAAAGATTAAAAGATTGATTCACTGCATTCACAAACGGATAGCTCTTGAGTCAATATTATTATAGCTTTATCTACTTCCGCCTGTATAAAATGGTTGTAGTTATGATTAAGCTACTGTATCTATATTGTAATATTAAATGAATATTATATTATAGGTGTCCTCCGTTAATAGAATATTTTGTCAAGTTACAATTAATTAACTGAACTACTTTTCACTTAGTACGAGACAATGGATGCATTTATACGACCAGATGGTTCGTTGGCGATAAGTTAACAAGACTCCTCTGTTAGCTGCCGTGGCTTAATGGCTATGGAAAATATTATTATAGCCGTTTTTATTAAGATGTTGCATTACGAGCGGACTTGTTGCCTTAAAAAACAACACCTTGCTAGCCCGACTGATACTACGTGTAATATTGTGGGGTTTATTGCTAAGCGCAAACATTTTGCCTCAGTCTTTCTGTTTTACACTTTGTGGTTGTAAATATAGGTTCACAAAAGGAGACGCCATTGTTTTCAAAATTGTTAATCTAAAAGCAACGTCTGTGAGAATAACCGAAAGCATTTTATACAATCGCATGCATTTAATTATAAATGAGTTATCCGATGGCGAAATCGTTCAAAAGCGAAGGCGAAAAGGTTAACCAGGTCGTAAATTACTAGGAATCACAAACAAAATTGACGTCCAAAGTTATTCCCATCAAACGATGGAACCACGTAGGACGGATAGCGATTTCGTCGAACAACCGGGATGCGCCCAATTCTGGCCAATAAACGCCCCGGGCTAAACCGACCTCAGAGTATGGCCGGTCACTCTATCCGCACCACTATGTTACAAAGCATAAAGACCAGTATTGCGTAAACCGCCGCTATTGTTACTACTATTCACGAAATGTGCCCATCAAATTGACCAGTGTATTCATTGCGGTAGGAAATACATGCCGTCACTTTTCTATTACTCGTACTACATGCGCTTCAGTGCGTAATGGCTACATATGAAAACGAATGCTGGTATTAATTAAATACCCATCAACTGTTCCACAACACAGTAGTAATCAAGAGTGATAAATTGATACGAGAATGTCGTGTTACTCTTTATACTAACACCAAATACAGTCTATACTTTTCTAAAGATATAAACAGTGGTGTATTATCTGTATTTTATATTGAAATTGCAGAAATGCGAACATGTTAAGGCTCGTGTCGACGTATCCTCCCTTCGATTTTTCTGCTGTTAATAAAAGTATCCTAACTTTATACTCCATTATCATACTATGTATAACTGAGAAGAAAAATGCGGATGAAAAATTGTTCGATATAAAGTTTATTTAAACTCACTGAATACGACTATTAAAATATCGAAGCTTTATTGACAGCCGTTATGTCCGTATAACTTCCTAAGAAGATTGCTAAGGATTCTAGATATTAAATGAATTTATTTACTGCGCATTGCATTTGAAGCTCAGAAATACTTGTTGGTATTGGGAACAAAGTCCAAAGATTTCTGCAGGTCTCAGCGTCTCTGGTATTGGGGTCAGGAATGCCGTGGCGTTGACTGTCACGGAATTGGTTAGCGTCGGAAAATCTATCAATTCCTGACATAAATATGCAGGGGTACATTCAGAATTTGCTAAATTTTACATTGAAATCCAATAATAATGGGTACTTTTTTTATTCGCTCTTCAAAACTACAAATATTTCAATGGACCTTGTATTTAGATATTTATTATTAATTCGAATTGAATAATATTAAGAAGATACCAAAACCGTCATCAAACTGCTGTTATCGATTTTTATTTGAAGATTCAAAACAGTGTTTTAGAAAAATGCCTGATTTACACATACAGACAATCTTTTATCTTCACAGTCAGCTGATTAACCGTTAGCGATATGTCTATCACTAATATACATATCTTATCTCTAATAGTTGCGTCAGTTTTGACTTGGCACCAGAAAGTATAGTTTCAAACAAAAATATGTTTCCTGCGCCTTGCTTATGAAAGGCATTCGCATTAAATTATAATTGAATGCAAATTATTAATTAAATATTGGTTACGTAAGATATGGCGTACGCAATCGTTACATGGAAAATGTACGCAGTAAATAAATTTCAATTCTAACAAACAGTTGGTAGCGAGAACTGTTTTTCATACCGAGAACAATTCAGAGTATAAAATTTATTCTTACCATACTTCATTCCTCATACTTTGTTAGTTTAGGTACTATAATTTTGCAAAGTTAATTTACGAAACCACTTCACCTCACAGGTTAGGGTACGAAATATTCAAACCGAAGGTGTTTTTCTGTTCGTTTACCACGAAACTGCTCGCCCCGACGCCGCGAGAGCTCGCTGCAACAATGACGACATCGAAGAATAACGTGACCTCAGGAGCCGTGGCTGATTCACACTGCATTCCTGCCGCGGCATACTCGTAGGTAATACCGGCGAGGCTAATTTCTGTTCTAGCCTAATATAAAGCAGATTTTTTATTTACAGTATATTAATCTGATGCGTTTTGCAGATATTTAATGCTTTTTTAAATGATTAACGTTACATTAAAACTTCATTTTATGATTATCTTATTTTAAATATATAAATTAATATTAATAATACATTAACAACGATTATTTCGGTGCTAATTTTGTATGTTAACGTATCATTTAAGTGTTTAACTTGATTCTACAGTTAAACTGTTACTAATGCCCGTGCATAAATTAGTTTAATGTGTGTAACACTTGACTGATTTACGTTATGGAGAAATAATACGGATAAAGAATTTTATTATAGGTTTATTGTATGTTAAACACAGGATGTGTTTAAATTTTGTTTTGTCTCATTTATTAGATTCAATAGAGCACAAATAATTTAAACTGCCAGAATTAAGCACTATTAAATACTCATTTGTATTTTCTTTTTGTAATTCGTATGCATTAAAATCGTCATTAATTCCTACGTAATTTCGTACACATTCCTAAAAAAAATCTTTAAAACGAGATAATAAAGAAATATAAATAAGTTACATTAGAATATTTATTGTAAATTCCACAGTTAATTTGTTTTACTGTTCAATCAGTATTCAATCAATGAATACCTGCACGTTTTGGTAACAATTAATTAATTAAGTAATAATTGTAACGTTATTATTAAACAGGTTGAGGATACGAATGAACATTGCGTTCCACTTTTTCCTTTACGTTCATTTCATACCAAATAAAGTATCATACGCGAACACTTGACGGAATGAATTATGATTTAACGAAGGTGGTTGCGCATAGTTTTTCTTTTTTTTTCTTTTATAATTTATCGCCGCACGCCTTTCTTTGTAATTGATTGTATCAATTAAATGTTCATATACGACGATATAATGTTAACATGCATAATATGCACCTACTTTTTTATTTTTATTAACGTAGTTTCTAAATTTGAACTGGTTTACTTTTCAAGACATTTTCTTAAAGAATAGCGGATATTTTAAATGTGGAACATTTGCGCCGTTGTTGATGAAGGCAAAGGAAATTCAGTATGTTTACGTTAAAACCAATTTTGATTTACAAATAACTTTCCAACAGTGCCATTCGGTGGCGGTTTCAACATATTTCGGCGTTTTCACCATAAAACATTGTTGTATACAACTTTCATTGCATTACAATTTAAATGCAAAATTCCGGCGTTTTACAAATCAGAATGCGAATGCGCGGGCGCATCGGCTTTCGCGCCTGCATATTGCAGTTGGGAATGTTGGAATCGATCACGAATGGTTTCATTTTAACCGTTCCTTGCGCTCATTCCTTCACACGACGCTGTTTCTAGTGATTCTAAATTCAAAAAGTTAATAATTTGTTGAATTGGTACCAGAGTTGTAACTTAGGTATTATGAACCAATTCTTACTAAAGAAAAGGTACAAAGTCTTGTGATTTTTACATTTAACTAATTTGTTATATTACCTACGCAAAAAAAGAAAATAAAAGACAAATAAAGTAGATATTCTTAACTAATTTTACTATACGCTAGTTTTGAATTCCATTTCTTGATATTTCAATTAGTTGTGTATTTCAAAACATTGTAAGTATATAGGTATAAAATAAACACAGTTCTTCTCTTTATAATTATTGACAACACATGGTACGATAATATAATGTAGAAGACCCATAAAAATGTATGTAATGCAGCTAAAATTATCATTACAAATAGGTATGCAATTCGCGAGAAGAATTTATTCGCTGACATTTTAATTTACGTCAGGCGGCGAAGTTCTTAATTAGTGGAGGGTCCCAAAGGGGTGGCACGTCGCACTGTTTTTGCCACTTTCCTCCGCTAAGTCTACTGCGCTTTTTGTGAACAGCGTTTACAAAAGGTCCGATGCCAGCGCATGTACGCCCATCTCACACTCGGCTATTTATACGAGACAGGCAATACAAATCTTAAATTTCTTTTTGTAATATTTTGTAATTATGTAACTTAATTGAACTAAAGATAGTTTAAATATTGATATGCCATTCGTATTGGTTGTTCTCCAAGTTAACGTAGTTATATACATTAATTTGTTTATTGCAAGTGACAGTGTACCAAGGCTTATTGTTGTGCGGCTTAATGATAAATAAAATTGGTAATTACTGACAAATCTGAGATAAGCAAACTGGCAGATAAATTAATGTTCTTTTAAATGGAGTCTGTGGCAACAGTACATGTGATAACTGCACGAACTTAAATTAATAAAAATATTGTAACTCAAGGAAAGTTTAATATAATTATAGAAGTCTGCGAAGTTTGTTTACTACTAAGTTACTTACTACAAAGTGAGAAGGACCTGAGCAGAACGGCGTTACATCATGTTTTTGCAAGCGGTTTTATTGCGTTTCCATTCCATATAATATGACAGCTATTTAATTTAACAACATACTTTATGAATAACTTCAGTGCTTCAGTTGCTCAGTAACTGCTTTTGCAGTGATTCATTGCAAAAGAAATTGTTTTTTACTTATGCTGAAACTTACATATATAGAAACTATAGTGTCTAGTTCATTATTCACATGTGTCTGGACTTCAAATTTGAATTTAAAATTTAAAAAACGTTAGTTATTTTTATGTAATATAAAAATGAGAAATATAAGACTGGTCCTTTATCACACCTCACGAACTACACAATATGAACGTTAATTGTGTTTTGATCTCCACAGCAAGTTGCATAGCACGTGCCTGTTTTTTTACTCCCTTGGGTATTGTGTACGCGCGACTGCACTCCAGCTTTGTGAGGTATCATGTGTGGTATTTTGCAAAGGCTATCACGTAGCAGTCAATAAGGTCGGTGATCCGATACTTGGCAAATATTTACGCCATAAGACCGAGTGGAGAGTATGTTGCGGTCAACACAAACACGATATCCATTGTTGGCACCATGTGTTATTGGACGTGCCCGGGACATATATGAGACAATTGTTAAAATAATGGACTTACAATTTTATTATTTATAATATCTTATTTGTCCATTATACGTGTGATATAAATACTAATCTATAATTAGCTAAAATTACCCTAATGATTTACAAAAAAAGTTTATCAGTGGCAGTCCAAGCCCTAACCCTTCTCATTTTGAGATGGTACCTGTGTTCAATAGTGGACAGGGTTGATGATGATGTATGCAATTGTGTCCCACATTTATATTTGTACTATAGTTAATATCACTCAGTGATTTACGGAATGTTAAGTTTTCCTATGATATGTAAGCATAGGTGATAACTGGACGGTCCTCGTAAAAACCTAGCGTATGGCAAACCTACCATTGGACTTAGAAAATCGTATAGTCATATCGATTCTATGTTATAGCGACGTTATTAAAAGTAGCATTATATTCATTTTATGTATACAGCGGAAAATTCTATTATTCGGAAACAATACGCTTTTAGCCTTTATTATACCTAGCAAATATTGTACGGAAAATATTTTTCAAGGATCAGTATGTAAAGTTACATAATCGAATGGGTTTCATAAAGTTAGTGGATATTAAGTATCTGCTGATGAGGGTGATTGCAGTGAAATTATGTAATAGTACACAAAATTGTATGTGATGAATCAATTGAGACGAACACGTATTTAACTAAAGCGGTATTCATGTAAATACGTACAGTTACCAAATGCTCGTATACTAATGGTGTAATCATAATCGTTACTAACCAAATAATGCACAATACACTTGGTGGCAAGTCAATGCAAAAGTCATCTTACTTTATTATTTTGGCGTGCAAATGTCATCATGTACCATTTCGAATTATACATACTACTTAATTGCAATAATTGGAATTGAATTTTACTGCGAAAGAATATGCTATGATCTCGCATGCAGAAACATCACCTCTGTGTCTATATTTGGAGATAAGGAAAGAGTGCGTTGTTCCAGTTTAAGAATGTACAGCAGACAGACGTACCCAGTTGTACACGAGGCATCCCAATTTAGTGCTTAGTAAGTAATATATGTAAGCACACATCCAAATCATTGTGATTTATTAACGTAATATATTATGCTTACATTATTTTTCAGTACATACTCACATTAGCAAGTATGTAGGTACTCGTGCTACGTAGAAAAATAATGTAAGCACTTAATATCATTATCAATTCAGAAAAGACATTACTTAAATTCATATCGCATTCCTTTGAAGTTTTAACAAAATTTAAAATTCTCGTAAAAAGTTTAAACAATTCTTTTTCCGCATTTTACTTCGCCGTTCACGTTAAAACATTTAAAAAAAGTCTATTATTTTCCTACTAAGCCTTAAAGGTTTTTCTTTGAACTGTACACAGCTAAGAAAATAGCGAATAACGGTTCAGAGAAGCGACAAATGGGCTTGATTGCGATTGCACAGAAAACTTCGAACACGGAGATTCAAAACAGTTTCCGTTTCAAAGTCAAAGGGAGTCGCATAAAATGTATATTTTTAACAACACAATATCTAATCTGAGCTATAAGTTCTAACTCTTACTAATATCAAAAGGCCACCAAACTATCCTATAAAAGTATTATAGAATTATGTATTTGTTATGTATTATTTTGTAAGTTGTCAGAAATACAAAATATAATAAGTTTCTTACCGTCAAGTATCATTAAATGAATGTTCACTGAAGAAAACTTAGACACAGTTATAAAGAAACATTTCTCCACGATCGTTTAACTACATCCACTATACGGGTTACAGGAAAATTGTGCTCTGAATATTTAATAATTAAAGGCATACATACATGAGATATGAAATATAATTAAATGAAGAGACGAATAAATTTTGAAAATGATTTTTGTATAGGGGATGTGTTGGTAAAAACCATCGCCGCTTTTGTCCTTTTGAACAAGATTAGGTAGTTCCTCTCTCAACTTAACCTAAAAATTTCTTTAGTTTTATTTTAAACTATGCTGTATACCCTTGATAATGGAAACACATTGAAGGTAAACTTCGAATATTAAATGTAAGTTAGGTTTCAAATATTCGAACGATGTTAATTTTGATAGCTATGTAACGTTGCGTGCGTGGAAGCACCAATTACCTAAGCCGAGGGCTCGTAGCTGCACCCGCATTATCTAGAAAAACGTTTAAAGATCAATCATGGACAGCCTCGGGACAAGCCAATTATTGAACAAAAACAACTCAGTATTCTACGGGCTAGACGCTATACTATCACTCTCAATTTACAGTACATTTTTATATACTTTGTTTTTAACATTGGCACATTTACATACATTATTGCAACGTAAGTAATAATAACGAATATCATAGAACGAGTCATACGCGCCCACATGATACCGAAATAAGCAAAGCGTATGCTAAGATAACTAGATAGCTGGTAAAAATACGTTTAAAAAAATTATAAATACATAGCAATTTTACACCCAGACTAAATTGGTAAATATAAACAAATGTGATACTATCATCTTCTATACGTACAATGAATCTTTAGCCAGTGTAGTTTTTCTAATTTGTCTCTCTCTAATGATGTATATCTGTTTGCTAAATCAAAATTAGAATGGCGGGTGGGGCCGAGAACGCTTATATTGGTTTATACATCATTTTGCACTTTGCAGCCGCTCTCAAGTATGTTCAATACCTTAATACCGTAATATAAGTTGATAGATAAGAAATGAAGCGTACTCACTTTAATGCTATTCCTTAATGTACGTACGCGACAGAAGATGTTGGTCTGGTCGCGGTTGACTGACAGTGCATAAAATTATGGTCGTTTCATTGATTGAGGTTTCCAAACATTAAACAATGGGTCTTGTTTTTGTATCACTTTGTATAAATTGGATTACGTTGCGCTAATTATTCGGATTAGAGATTTTGCCTTAGGCATTTTTTCCACTTCCAAATATCCTATAGTAAAAGTAAATTTTTGTAATAGTCACTGTTATATGCAACATAGCCTTTAAGTTATCGCGTAAGATAATTACGTAATAGAAAGGAATTTTTTTTAAAGGATCAAGTCAAACAATATTCAAACTTTCATCAATAACCACACGAAAAAACTAATTTTTACGTTCACATAATAATTAACGATAACTCACATGCATAGTTTACGCTAAAAATAAAAAGCTTTTACAAATATTAAATAAATATACAATATATACAAATTATTACATATATATATGTAAAACTACAAGAAAGTAACCTTTTTGACGACAATTAACACCGAAAATTTCAATAAGTTTTTACTTACTCCTTGTAGCGTTTGCTTATCACGAGCCTTAGGTGTACGTACCTGTAAAATCGCAATTTTTTTAATTACATTTTATGTTCAAGAGTCAAGAATCTCCGAAACCGGCGTGTATGCATGATGAGAATGATGAATGTAGACGAAGCGCGTCAGGTTTGCAAGGACAGATATATTTGGCACTAGGTGCTTTCTGCCTACCCCGTTAGGGACCTGGCGTGACGGTATGTTGTTGTTGTTGTTGTACATTTTATGTTCATTTCTATTTATTTTCATTTCCATTTAAAACATGTATAGCGTGTGTAAAATCCAGTAGGCTTTTAAAGAGGTACTTAATGGTTATGATTATACATAACATCAATTTTAGTTACAGATACATGTAACTATACTTATACATACCTATATGATAACAGAATATGAAGCGGAATTATATGAAGGTGAGCTGACATTATTCCATTACAATAAAATTTTCCCCTATAAAAGATCGACATTTTTCTATTTCTTTGTTAGCGTGATAAAGGCCACCTGTCAAAATATTCTCTCCACATGTACGCTGTTTCTTTTTCTATGATTCTATGAAATAATGTATATTTTACTACGCTTATTTCTGGCTACACTGGCTAAGTACCATTCCGACACACTTATTTTACAACAGCCGTTTGTAAGAGTGACAACAACAAAATATTAAAATACGATGTATCAATATATTATCAAAGACACGTACAATACACGAAAGCTTATTGAAAATATTTGAATCGACAATGCAATATAACCCAACTAACAACTTACAATCGACCTATAGACTGAAAATCCTTGAAGCAGATTTGAAACATTTATCACGCTGAAACAACAAAAAATAGCAAGTACATAGAATCTGTTCTCAATGATCATGCAAAAGATACGATACGGTTTATAAGGAGATAAATTAATCTCACCGCAAATTGAGGTAAACGACTTGACGCTGGAACCACCTGCGAGCGACACCTAATGGGGCCAATTATCGACAGCTCCACGAAACCATTAACCCCCAACCTTGCTTGATGAAAAGATCCGTAGTAGACGCCCCGACTTGTCTATTGACGAAAAGATCCCAAGAGCTTTTCAAATTGCCAGCAAGGGCGTGAGCCATTACCACCGAGTCGTTTAAAATGAGCGCAGCTAAATGGAATGCGATCGAAAATAGGCCTAGTGCATAATTACGGGGCCAGTTTTTAGAATTATCTATTGCTTGAATGGCTCAAGGCATTATTATTCATATGTATTTAATAAAGAAACAAAAATGTAATTTTTTTAATAAAAAATTATCTCGGTGTATTAAATAACCAAATTTAAATGACAAAATTTTTATATAACGAGAAATACTACTGATTGGTAATGTATCTTTATAGCTTTACAACAATATTTATAAAACCCGTAAGAATATTAATATATGCGTCCATTTTGCATATTACTAAATTACAATAATTATTTCTGTAAGCGTAATATATGTATGTAAACATGGATAATACGTATTTGATTATTTCTAAAACAAACAAGTACCAAAGGAAGACAAATCCAGGTTTAAAATCATAATAATGATCACAATAGCCACAAAATAAATAAAATTGTGACGAACCAACAAATCTCTAGTATTACGCTTAAATATTTGTCGATTTCCTCAAATATAAATGGGAAATCTCATTTTCCTCAGTAATAAAAGATAAGAGAAAATGTCTTCAAACAAGTCAGTGAAAGAAAATGCCGATTTCAGATCCGACCCCTTCATATAAAAGTATTGGGTATCAACAAAACCGTTTTAACTTTGATAATGAAAAATTGTTAGAGTAGGTATTCGCGGATTATCCTTGGTGGTAGCAAACACGCATATTATTTATAATGAACGTTTTGGCGAAAAATAAATCAATTAATAAACATTCTTCTATATGTATGTTTACGTTGAATTTGTTTTCATAGCTTGGACACGACGATACAACGAAAAAAATTAATAGTTCAATTTTTTGTCGAATGGTGAATCCACCTGGAACTCACGTTTTGTGCCAGCAGTGAATAAAGAATCACTTCACTATATTCCTGAGGTCCTATTATTATCGTTCCGATTGGAATTTTGAATATAAATACATTACTTTACTTTATTGAGTGTATGTATGTACCTTATAATGAATAAAACCATTTGAATTTTTAGAATTCAATTTTTTATGTTGTTCTACGGTTAGATGTACAGATCTATTTCATAATAGCTTATTGCTTTAGCTTTTAGCTTACTCCGGAGGTGTAGGGGTCAAATCCTGTCAAGCATCTTCTAGTTTACAATGTTGCATACGGAGATTTCATATATATCCCGCACACTTTAGATTTCTTCATAATATTCTCTAAGATGTGATTTCTTGTTGATACTTTATAAAATTTGACCGATTTAAAAACCAACACTTGGCTAGTGTGGTAGACTACGCCTTTATACCTTCTCATTATTGGCGGTGGATCGTATCCAATAGTGGAAGAATAAGCACCATCTTAACTTCATATTACAATTCTTATGTATAAAAATTGAGAAATGATTAAAGAATATTGCCAGTAATAACATTTACCTGGGGATTATGTCATCGTTTGAAATCGTTTGCCTCTCGGCTACGCCCTTTAACGGCACGATTTTAACAGTATGAGCTTTTCTAAATAAGATATAAATTGCGTTGACATTATCAATTAAAGCCATTAATGCCATGTTTCACGTAGATACTCGTATCTAGATCAGAAATCAGATTTTCGTATATATAATTAACTTTACAATAAAATATATTTTAATTGTTTTTTAAATGTTACTTTCAAATTATAAATCAATTGAAATGCTAAAAGTAATATACAAAAGAAGTAAGCTCTTTAAAGCTTGTATTTTTAGAGCAAAGTGTATTCGATTAGGGGAGATATATGTCCAGCAATAGTCCTCTAAGGGACGATTGACGATAGGATTACTTTAAACATTTTATGTGCAAATAGTATTTAAGTGTAATTATAAAATGTTTGTGATTACAGTTGTGCGTACTTTCACTTGTCGTACGAAACCCGGTATTTAGCGAAGGCGCGTTAATACATACACCCGTCGAGATTATCGCCAGGCCGTTTATCGTTACAGGCGATATTATTTGCAAACAGCTAAATGTGCTTAATGTTCAACAAAAGATATAAATAAAATCGAAATATAATACGACAAATTTACGGCAATTTAAAATGATAATCAAAATACTTCTGTATTACGAAATATAACAAAAATATTAGACTTTATTTTATTCTTTTAACTTAGCAAGCAGGCAGACAGGAGCAGTTGCCAGTATTCTTATAGAGTCTAGTGTAAAGAAGATAAGGAATAGAAAACATTATTGTTACCCACAAATCTTTACGGGGATTGTGAAATTTAACGGAAATGCTGGTTGTGCATTAATATACATGCTCGCACCTGTTGCAATAGTTTAACCGAAAAGCCTTAAAGTGATATTACCATATACTATTAACAGTCGTTCGTATAAATGCTGTTATCAGCGATTAACAAGTGTCACGTCCGAATGACGCGTGCCGTTCGAGCGTCACCTCCCCATTTGTAACTTTCGAGTACATATTTCGAATTTTTGTGGTAAAATTAATAAATCGACCGTTTAGTTTTACATTTCATATAATTAACCATCAGCCATTAGTTCTTAGATAACCATGACACAAAGATGTTCATATACCTAGTTCTTTTTTACATGTAGGTACCTACGTGAAATTCGAGTTAACAACTACCTACCTAAATATATATTATATCTATTATTAACTTGAGTCTTCGTACCCCGGGAATTCGCGGACGTCGCCTTGCGTTACTATAAAGTACCCTAATTATAATATGATCATATCACTTAATAAATTACACACTATTACACGATTGTAATGATATTTTCTGTTTACAAAAGCTTTCGAATATTTTAAGTTATCAAACAGTTTAGTTTCGATTGACGTAGATACACATTTTTAACTCCGTAATGTAGGCGTTCTCGAACAGACCTCCAGTCTTTCTTTCAATGCCAATTTATTTAGTGACTATACTTAAGTAAGCAATTAAATTACAAAGTATCTACTGTAATGTAGTCCTTATCAGTGCAGTTCCACGCGGCACGAACTGTGGACATGCAAACGCTTCTGCGATCCGTACGTGAACAATGTTGGTACCTACTGATAGGTTTCACTGACTTATTAGTTGGTTCTATGGTTAAAGACCCTGAAGGCTAGACCGGAGGTCTTGGGTTCGATTCCCATCCGAGAGAAACATTTGTGCGATGTACGCATTTGTTTGTTCTATATTTGGGTGTAATAAAAATATATAATAAAACATGTCTTATGGTAACAATATATGTATTTTAATAATACTTTACCAATAAAGTAATGAACAACTCGTCTCACCAGATCATTATAATTAACATAACAACAGACGTTAGTGAACAAGTATCAACAGAAATGTGTAATGTACATTGAAGCCGTTATCAGTGCGGATCCGTGGCGTCCGCGCCGCGTCACGAACTGTGGACGTGCACTCGCTTTCGAGATATGGACTTGAATAGTGTCATTATCATATCACTTTTAATTATACATTACATATCGTTACGGATAGAGCACTGTTAATGATAGATACTATATTCGTGTATTACCGTTGTTTCTAAAATTAACCAATTCTTACGGCAACTTCACAACTTGCCAGGTAATTAGTACTTCTCTATAAATGAATCAGTGTCTGTATATCTTTTTCACCTATGGTTATTATTTAGACAGCCATTGATTTCGTTTCGAAAAAATAAAAAGTCTCGCATCGAATTCCACATTGTCGTTCCCGCGAAAAAGTTGGATCATTTCATAAAAATCAAATCATTAAAAAGTTATTTAAAACGTTTAGTATAACTGCAGGTATGATTCCAACTCCTTCACGTACCTCAAGTATTGGCGAAGATACGGACACGTGAAAGTCAGACCACGCCTCGCTAATTTTTAAGCACACTTGATCTTCAATGTCTAACAATTATTGTCTGACCATACAATCCGGCACTTGTGCTTAACTGGCCCTTCCAAATGTGTTAATTAATACGTCAAACCAACATAATATATACGCCTTAAAATACGCCAACATTTCACGGCATAATTGGCCAATAATAAATGTCATTATCTTTGTTTCATAACGAGTTACGCCGATAACGGGCGAGTGTGTTGTCGCTTGTATTAGTTTCTTAGTGTGACATTCGTTTTATTGTCTTTCTGTGACATCATACACGGCTATTTTAATACATTTTCGTTCAATTTATTAATATTGACAACATAATCTGTCACGTTTGAAAAGCAGTAATTTCTCGTAAAATACTAAAGGACTTCCGCGACTTATCTCCGTGAGTTCCGCTTCCCCGTCGGATTTCACAATGAAATGGTTGTCGCTGAATCAATGTTGTTCAATTATGTATGAAGATGTGACACAAACTTCTTAAAATATTAATAACATCAGCCTCTAAAACGAATTGACGAATTAAACTAAAACAAAACAAGGGATAAACGCTTGCATGAATATTATTTGTATTTAGGTTTCCGTGTGAACGATGTCACAGGAAATAATTAATTATTCATAAAAATAAACATATGGAATATGCGATATCAGAACTTCAATCTGTTTTTAACAATAAAGCGCTATTTCAATATAATACGAAGAGCGTAACAAGCGCAGGCAACAAATTTCCACCGCCCGTTATCATGTAAATAAATACGTAAATATTAGCTGGCGTTTATGTTGTAACGACTACACCCACGATGTAAATATAATAATTATATTATAAGAAAATAATACGTATCTACACGTTTCATGTCAACGAACCCACCGGCGATCTTCCAAATAATTAAATAATGTAACATCACGCCTGTAATCCCCTAAGGGGTAGGCAGCGGAGTGTAGTACACCCCTAAATTTTTCACCGGTTACGTTTAAGTCCCACAAT
>DWDX01000593.1:0-24832 GCA_018245675.1 Agara michaeli
ATTGTGGGACTTAAACGTAACCGGTGAAATGTGGGGGTGTACTACACTCCTCTGCCTACCCCTTAGGGGATTACAGGAGTGATGTTACGTTAATTCTCAACTAATCTACATTGGAACACGACACGGGGAACGACCTTTGCCCAAATAACGCATAGGGGATTCTTTGCAAAGCGACTCGTTACCGAGACGTTAATCCCTTTGAAAAGTATACAGATAGTACAGAGTAGAAGTAAGAAGAAAGGGAATTCAGAAGACTTGCCAATTTAAGCCTGATTACACGATAATAGAGCTTTTCATTCCAAATCCAAGTCCAAGTCCAATTCCAATTTCAATCGTCGGTATATAGGGGATCGGTTAACTGTGAGAACGGGAGCTTTGGAGTGAGGATCTTTACAGTATTAAAAATTCTCTTATCAGCATTAGAAGCGAAGGTTGGAATTGTATGAAGTTGACATGCAAAGCCAATAATCTTTTGGGTATAAGTTGAACAACGAAATCGAGCAAATCCAAATTATGTTGCTGCAAAACAGCAAACGCGCTTGTCTCTCTGACCTCTTAACGTGTATTCCGTTACTTGTGAGCTTTAAATTCAACGTATAAATATGATTTATTATATTTTTTAATCCATTATCCATTGTTTCCTCACGTTCAGGTTTCTCGCAAACAAAACGCCCGCATTAAGCGCGTTGATATTCAAAAGTCGTAGCCGATTTGATTAAATGAAAAAAAAAAAAAAACCAATTCAAATTTCGTACGCGTGCGTTCCACGTTCCAATTCGCGCGCCCAAAACGTCAACTTCCGCTTATTCAAAGCGACAACCGAGCGAGCGGTGTTGCTCAACACGTTTGAGATTCCATTTTTAAAAAACGTCACCGGATATCGGAGCAATTCGCAGCACGTGTTATTGACAGTAATGTTAATTCCGCATCGGTACATAAAACATAGGGTCTAATCGCACTAGCTGACTTTCACTGCAGTTCGCTTACTCTGCGGTTGAATGTTTTTTGTGTAATGCACGTTTTCGTTCCGATTTCAATCTCTTCTGTGAGAGAAAAAACTGAGCGCTTACGACCTGACAATCTTCGTGCTAATGGCATGAGCTCTCGAAACTAATGTGCGCGTGTGTGTGTGTGTGTTAATCGTATATATATATTTTGAAAATAGTTTCCTCACACTGTTAGACACAGTTAGACAGACAACAAATCGATGACCGTTCAGTTCAGTAGTTCCGCATTTTAAAATATAAAAACAAATCCAGTAGCAGCAGCAACAAACAAATGTGCTGCACACACAAATGTTTGTCCTGGATGAGAATCGAACCGTCGACCTCTTGTTTTCCATTCAGGATTTGTAACCACTCGACCACGAGGCCGTTTGATGTATAGCAATTCGGTGGGTTGCATTAAAGTTTACACTATTACGCATTGCACGTGCAATTCCGTGTTGTATCGTCGACAGCAAGCGGCGACATGACGTGACATAACACACACGAATCCCAGATCAAGTTCAGGGCTGACCAACCGGTCGGATCCGCGAGGCCCGCTCGCACGCGACCCAGTGACCCGGTTGCGCGACCTCGGCCGCCCGCCCGCTCGCGCGCCTCCGACTAATCACGTTGGCACACACGCTCGCTACAGGTAACGAGGCTCGACTTCAACTGGCCCCTTGGTCTGTCCCGACCGCTAAGCCCGAGGTCGTCGGTTCGATTCCCAAACGGGACTGACATTTGTGCGACGAGCACATTCGGTTGTTCTGTGTTCGAATGTAATAAAACGATCTACATCATAATTATAGTACATGAATTCTCAAACTTATTTCGTCTACCGATTTTGAGAATCAATTGTTCTGTAACATCCACAATTTCCTCTGGCCAGACCGTTCCTTGAAATCCCAAAAGAGGGCATTATAGCTTTTCAATAGGTCTCGCTGCTCTGCTGTGCCCACCGCGCTAGAGACCCGATATGATGGTATTATAATAACTACACACAAATCTATTTCATTCCAACTAACGTTCAACGTCTGCTATGGTGACCAAACATTTCTAAACACACACACACACACACACATATGTAGACTATGTTGTACGGCATCTGCTTTTGCCACTTCCAAACACTGATTTTTATTATTATTAATCCGACCAAAAGTAATTATCACTACATAGTATAAAACAAAGTCGCTTTCTCTGTCACCATGTCCCTCTATGTATGCTTAAATCTTTAAAACTACGCAACGGATTTTGATGCGGTTTTTTTAAATACATAGAATGATTGAAGAGGAAGGTTTATATATGTATAATAACATTTGCATAATAATATAGGCGCGGGACGAAATCGCGGACAAAAGCTAGTGTTATATAAACACCAAGTTCCTCGTAAAAACAACTCAGTTTCACTAAGATCTCAAATTAGACCAAGTTCTGTCTGTAATTTCACTGTAAATAACTCACGTATCCAACACACCCTTCTTGTAGGATACATAACAGACTGGGACCGCCTTTGAAGTATTGCGAATCAAAAGTTCAATTAATTCCTTATATTTTCACCTTTATTCCTTTCTTCCTTATATGTTGCCGTTGCTATGACTTGGCAGGTCGTTCACCGATCAGTAATCATAAAGACGAAAGATTGTCAGTGCTCCTTACGAACTTCAAAGCGACTAGCACACCGAAGTCGGCTCGGTATGATCAAACGTCAGCATTTGCGAGATGTCTATACTAAGCGGGATTGTCATTGATTGGCATAACGTAAGCGGTTATGTCTTCGTTGTGTCTGGTTCGCGATATAAGAGAAAAAAAAATCAGTACAAAACGCACGGAACGCGATAGATAACAACCATGACCTCCACCACAAGGATAGTCTTAACGCTCTGATAAACACTTTATCGGCATCCACGATCTGGTTAACTTATCACGCAATTGGCACACTTATCACACATAACAATAAAGCGCAATTTGAAACGACATACGATACGATATTCGTATGTTACAGCGACACATATCGACTACCAGTGTGGACAATACAATTTATATCTAATAATGAGTAAGGATAAGGTACATTTTGAAATGACCCTCGACGATCGTTCGTCTGTACGCGTGGAGCATTGAAATTACTTCTCGCAACTCCACACTGGAATCTAATCTTTAAACTGTAATTGATGAAGTTCAATTTCGAATGTCTGCCAACGAGTGCAGCAACTTTTACTGCAACAGTTTGCCAACGAACAATTGATAAAAGATGTATACGGATTCTTATACAATGTTCAAATTCAATTGGAATAACTTTCAGACACTTTTTAGTGAGCGGACTGTTTTGCCTCGTGGATGACTTAAAAAAAATGTTTTTTTTTTTTTTGCAAAAACATTACGTTTCTGACCAGCCGTTATTGCGATTGTATTCTACGGTAATCAATCTTGATTACAAAGTGTATTTATTAATTTAGTGATCAATCTCATATCACGAGTTTCGTTCTATACAGATATTCACATAAAAATACCTATATAAATGTTACATGGCATGTATCTATATACTTTATCGGTAGTGTGGACACCATAGTACCTGCTCTGTCTAGTTTGGAATCAGATGGACTCGAGTGATGGTATCCCAAGGTGTTATCGTTCTATTCGTATCTGAATATCATCAAATTGGCCAAGAGCACAAACAATATAGAAGTAGCATACACATAACGAAGTACACGATTTACGCAAATAACTGAGCGGGGGTGAGCTATGACGTCATCGAATATACAGCCAGTGTCCGTGACAGGGTGCCGCGCGCTCCAAATACGTCCAACGAATACACAATTCAATTTTCCATCCCTACAATTGTAGTTACGGGGCGGAGAGAGACAGAGAGAGAGAGAGAGAGAGAGAGAGCACACCGATAGCCAAATATCTCTGGCCTTTTTTTGTTTATTCGTTGATTAATACGCTTGCGTTTGATTGCGAGCTCACCTGAGAGTAAGTGAGTTGCAGTTCCTGGGATGGGGGTCCGGGTTCGATCCTGATTTATTAAGTGCGTTTTATAAGTAAAATTGAAATATCACTCGCTATAACGGTGAAGGATAACATAAAAATGCACGCTTTAGAGATGTTGTAAATTATATAATATCTTCTGAAGTGTGTGAAGTCTACCAATCCGCACTCGGCCGGCGTGGCAGACTATAACCTGAATCCCTCTGACTATGAGAGGAGACCCGGACAGTGGACCAACAAAGAGGGTGGAAGAAGAGAAAAATAGTCTAGGATGAAGCATGCGCGCCTAAGAAGTGCCTATTCATTGTCCTTTTGAATAATCCCAAGTTGAAAGATTCAGGTAAGAAAAAAAAATCAAAAAACAAACAAACCTCACGAACCCGTCTGGCTTTTTCTTTCTTCTTCTTTTTCGCCTACCCCGTTAGGGACTTGGCGTGATGGTAGTAGCCGAATGTCATTTTTTTTTTAAATACCCTTCTACGCTCATTCACAAACTCGCAATAAAGATGCCACAGATATATTCCAATCAAATTTCTGTCACTCTCTATCGCCTTATATGGGGTAAGGAGGAAACGAGACACAACATCGATAAGCAATTAAAAAAAAACTATTCGTCCGTGTAAACGTGGAAGAAATGTATTAAAACGTACAGACTAGACGTAGACGTATGTGTGTTGGTGTGTTTGTTATTATTTTTAGCTATTTCACGTACAGCATCGCACAGAACATACGGCACGGACGTCAGCGTTAGCCGTTGTGTCGCACCAACGAGACGTGCGTTATTTTTAACGCGCGAACCATTCGAGTGGGAATTTTCAAGACAAACGCATACCATTCTATGTTGAGTGATGAGTGTACCCACTGTCGAATCAATTAGACCGTTTCTATACTATAATGTGCGTCAACTTAAATGAAATAAAAAATAACGCGTATGTAACCTAAGAATAATAATTACAGGGAAAGGCATTTGATAAGGACGCATATACACTTTCCGCCTGACAGAAGTAGCGCCAACGACTAACCTAATTAAATGCGATAAACAAATATTTCATCCGCGATAAGTCCAAAAGGTGTTGTCACTTTGAAGATTATTTTACAGTTGTCTTTGTGTACCATACCATTGAAACAAGAATACATTCTAACAGGAGTCAAATTAATAACAGTGAGGCATATTTCTGCAGTAGAACTTGACATGACCGGAGACAGTCATATCGGCGTCCACAATTCGATGACCGGTAGAAGCCCGCGCGAGAATCTCAGTACACGAGCACATCAAAAAGGACATCTCGAAACGTACACCCTGTATCATCAAAGCGTTTGCAATTGTGTTAAGTATAATTCACAAATTTACAATAGTAGGGTATAAAAAAGTGTAATAAAAAATCATGCAATACAAAATTTAAATGTAACGTTTACAATTGACTACCGCGGGCCATTGCTTCATTAAAAGTGTAAAAAAATCCTCCCCTCTCTTCTGCTCTGGCAGCGCGAAAAGTCACTCGTAACTCTTCGCTCGTAGACCGACATTCTTTGTAGATCCTCTCCAACGGTCTCCTGTCAACCTCGTCGAAGCACTTGGAAGCATATTAAACTCTTACAAAACGAACTCTCTTTTCCAATCACACTATGGTCCTTAAGTCCGATTGAGTATCGAGTTCGGCGAGCGGGAACTTGAGATACGAAAGCAATTGTCAGATCCTCCTTAAGAAGAACAGAGTGAACATTCGCAGAGACAAACACCTCCCACAATGTTCATCGGGGACCTTCTGTGCGGATAGAACGTAAGCCGCACGAGAAGGTTGTACTGTGTGTGTGTGTGTGTGTGTCTGTGTGTGTGTAACATGCGAATCCGCTGTGGACGAGACGCCAAAAAGCCTTTAACATGCAGCAAAGTACTGTTACTGTTACAACATTTCTGTCTACAAACGTCTGGAGCAAAATTTTCACATCTACACATATCGACGAGCCCTGGACTACAATCCACGCATTTGAATGGTTCTTATTGTTAAATGCTTAAATCAGCCACACGCTCGACGAATGATTTGGCGGTGACTCGTGTTCCGTTGTTCGTGGAGACCAAAACAATTGACAATAGCTAGCTGGCTGCGAAGAAAACCCTTGCCTAATTGAGGATTCTCATTCGCCCGCTGTTTTACGTTGATATCGGTGAACGAATCAGTATAATAAACTAGTACAAGTAACTGTATATTCCGTGCAAATATTATTTTGCAGACATGGATTCCGACCATATGCGGGACAAGGATTAAATTATCGTAGTATTTCACTTGATGCCAATTTGTCTCGATATACGAAATTATTTTACTGCTCGCTGCTTGCTCGGATCGATCACAAAATTACGACGTCTCGCCGGACTCATCGAAGAAATTAACATTAGAACCTACGCTTCAAATAATCATACGGAGAGAGAGAGAATCTTCGTGCACCATGGACAACGACAAACCAATATGTTACATTACACCTACATACGTTTCACATAGACAGATAAATAGGCATTCTTTTGTCGACAATAAATTAATTCAAAAGAAAAAAGAAACAATATGACGTGTAAAATGCAAAATAAACAAAACAAATGAGCTCATCATGCGTACAGTTCTACGAGTACAGTACAGGACTACCAATACATTTTCAAATCGTCTAAGAGAAAAAAATTATAAGATTAAACGAGTAAGCTATTCCGTTGGCGGGGCATCCTTCGCCGCGTACAGACCCGTTTCAATGTTGAACAAGACCCTTCTGTTGACCCGTTCACGACGCCCTAGGTTCGCCGTCGCGTTGCGACCGCCCTAACGCCGACGACAGTCCTATCGTCGTCTGTCACGACGCAAAACGCGAGACACGGGAGGTTTAATCTTATAATTTTTTTTCACCCATTCAAACATATACAAATGATAAATTGATATATCAGCGACTCACTCGAATTAGCCACGCCGAGCCCCGTCTGTGAGCGAGTGGCTCAGTTACCCGGCGCACCTACAACAGTTTAAAGGCTCTGTACCTTAATATTAACTACGCAAAAATCATAATTGAACTGAACTACACTTTACATATACAGCACATGTACAAGAAGACAATTGTATATATATATTACACTCCTATATATATATATTACACTCCTCTGCCTACCCCTTAGAGGGATTACAGGCGTGATGTTACGTTATATATATACGCAACTGTGAAAAATAATTCTCGTTAATTTACAAAATGGATATTTTTCAACGGTCGCTATATTCAAGTTTATTATTTATAATTTGTGGACTGGTGCGGAGCGCAACGTTACAACTTCGGTCGAAGAAAGTCTTCCAGATTGATATTCGTTATCATGAATTGAACAGAGATGCTTGCACATTTGCCGATTGCCTTTGGGCGTTAACCAGATCGACTATGCGATGTCGACTCTTCGCCGATCCAAAGCTACACATCAAGATATAAAAGCTGACATTCTATCCTACGACATTAAATACGTGGACTCGAGTGTTCGACACACTGATGAGTACCGTACGACATTGCATACGGTTAGAGATGACTTTACTGTAAAACAAAAGTTGATACCACTAACACTTGGAGCGGCATGGAAACATTCAGATTTCCCGAAATATAAGTCCCCTGGATTACCCTGGACGGAGAGAGGGTTTAAGACAAACGGCGCTGCATTAAATGACAAAGCTGCGTGTGGTGAGATTCTTGGTCGTTGGGCTGCGATAGGAAGGAGTAGGAACGTGGGGTTGCCAGATACTTTTGCTTTCTTTAGGGCTCGAGTTACCACGTTGGATAAGAATAAAATCCGTGGTGTGTGGAGCGTCCCGCTTGATATTATATCGGAAGAAATGAAATTTTTCACACCTCATTTGGCATATCTTAAGAATACGGACGCACCTATTGCTACCGGCTAGAAATGGCGAACGGAATCATGGCTTACATAGATGACATGATTAGACATCATAGAGGAAAGCAACTTGAGATGGTTGATTTCAAGAATTTCGATAAAACTATTCCACTTCGATAAAACTTCGACAACATCATAAAATAAAATAAATATAAATGTTATTAAAAAGAAAAGATACATAACTATGTAATACATTAACCTTTGTACAGTAGTATTGTAAAAAAACATATTAATATTTCACGTCTGTAAAGTGTTCACCATGTTGTGAACCCGACAGTGGCCACGTAGCGAGCGGCCTACTAAATGTAGCTCGCAACCTTTCTCCAATATATGGGCGACTTATTTCTTGAATTAGTTATATTCCCAATCGGAAACTATTATATACACAAGCTAGTGCTAAAATCCGCGGCTAATGAGCACTTGCCCCGTCGGGCCCCGATTATAACGGAGTGACCCAGATATTCAGCGCGTACAGCGGCTAACGCGCTTACTTGGGACTTTGTCGACATCACGCTGATTCATCGGTGTGAATAACATACGTGATCAATTATTCGCCACCTCGAATTAATATATAGATATAATAGATAATTGTCATCGATTTTTGTTTCTATTTTAAAAATCTTACATGTGTTTGTGTAAATTGTCGTATAATAATTTAGTAATAATAGTTAATTTGTTTACTTTTACTTTTTATATTGTACCTTTATTTCTATTTGTACGCCGTAAAAGGTAAAATATGGCTTGAACTAGTAGACCTGTAACATCTTTATATGTACCCATGTTTGTGCAAATAAACGTCTTTGTCTTTGTCTTTATTTGAATATTTGCAATGCAAATTCTGTACCGATTCCGTGATTCCTAATCGACATCAAATTGGTTTTATTGATAAATTGGTCAGTTTCCTGTAATTTCTTATTTGTGTACTAAAATGGGTAAAATGGGGTATAATGGGTTGTTATTCCGACCGATAGAAATCTTATCCGTATTTACTGGCCAACTATTTATGGATTAAGAATAATTAACGAGTTACAATCCGTATCATAAGTATCTCCAATGTGTAAGTGTAATTAATTCGTTTACTTTGACGCTAATTGAATTGTTTCGTTTGTTATAGGAATCGCAGTCGAGCAGCGCCGAAAGATGGAGCGGCCGTGGTCCCGAGCACAGCATGGCTTTGCAGCAAATCCTCAAGCTACAGGAAGCCAGGGCTCTCCACAAGACATCTTTACTACCTTTGTACAAAAAGAACGGTCTGTCGTCACAACACGATGATAATCAAGGGTATGGTCAAGCTAGAATGGATAAGAAAATGGAGAGCTATACGGATATAAGAGCTATAGAACAACTGAAGCTCGAGGCTGAGTTTCGCAGGCTCATGGAAAAATCTGGAAAGGACGTCCGTAACGATGAATCTTTAAGATACTTCCAACACATGATGGAAGCAAAACATAACTTCGATTATCTAAAGAGCATTCAAGAAAATGAAGTAAGAGCCAAAGCGTTCGAAGATATGAATGTTAAAAAAGAGGACATGTCACCAGAACATCATCGTTTCTCTCCAGACCATCAGCAATCGCCCCACCGAACGTCATCTGCTGAAGCTTCTCCCAACCATAGCATTCGCCTATCTACCTCATCCAGCCCTATTTCAGCTACCAGCCCAATCAATTCATCGCCATTAAGCAATCTTCAGAACATGCAACCATTTGACTTCCGGAAACACAAAATCAACGAAGCATCTAAAGATGAAAGTCGTAAACAAAATTTTAATTTCAATCCATCTGAAAAGGCAACAATGGATCTCATGCGAAGTCAGTTCTTAAATTTTCAGTTGCCAACAAACATACCTATACCGCCAATGTCTTCTATGCCCTCTTCCTTTAACCATTCGGCCGCTATGGTCGCTGCTCTTAGTCAAAACCCAATGGGATTAGCGTCACTTCAGGCATTACTACCACAAATGTCAGCTAAGCCAGTGGAGACCAGTGATTATAAATCTGTTAATGGTTTGGATAGAACTCGTTCAGATGACCTGAAGAGAGACGAGGAAAATGTTCTTAATTTGAGCAAAGACGCTTACATGGAAGCGGCGCAAAAGACTAGAGAGATGATGATGGGCAAATGTATAAGCCCACCAAAGAGACAATGGGGTGCATCACAGATGCCATTAAACTTAGGTACACATTTCATTAATCCAGCTACAGGTAAAAAAAGAGTTCAATGTAACGTATGCTTGAAAACGTTTTGCGATAAAGGCGCCTTGAAAATCCATTTCTCAGCTGTTCATCTGCGCGAAATGCACAAATGCACTGTTGAAGGTTGCAGCATGATGTTCAGTTCAAGAAGATCAAGAAATAGGCATAGTGCAAATCCTAATCCTAAATTGCATTCGCCACACTTGCGAAGAAAAATTTCCCCGCACGATGGTCGGAGTGCGCAAGTTCATCCCGTCCTAATTTCACCGCACGGAGCGGGGTTGAGCATGCCACCTGTAATAAGTCCTATGCACCCATTTGGGCCATACCCTCTTCTGAATACAGGACCAAATATGAGACAATTTCCATCCAATGTACCTCTGGACTATAAGAATAACATGAATTCGAACTTTTCGTCACCTTTGGATCAATCGCAGATGCTTCGTCGAGAATCTAGTTCTGTAGAAAATAAAGACAATGACGGCCAAGGCGAATCTGATGATGACGATGGCATTGTGGTCGTTGCTGGCGATGACGATGACGATGAAAACGAACACATCGATACCAGTGATTATTACTCGAACTTAAACAAATCATCAGGCTCCGTGGATGGGTCCGAAACTGATTGTGATCAGAGAAGTGTCAGTGACACTAATGAAAATGTGGATAATAGGAAAGAAGACACCATTAGTCCAGAAATAATGAAAAGAAAAAGAAAAAACCGCAATCCTACTAGATTACAAAACCCCTACAATTCTATAGCCGATGATTCAGAAAACAAAACTGACGAGAATGACGACGAAAGAATATTAGACTTGAAAAGAGTGAAATGTGAAGAAAGCGATACGAACCGAGAACAAAAAGTTATTGATAATGTTAAAATTAAACAAGAAGTTTCGTCGATTAAGGAAGAGTCGAATGAAATTAATTGCAGTGCACAAGACCTACGAGTTAAAGACGAACCTACAGATAAATCAGAGTCATGCAAACCAAATAACTCGTACCATGCAAATAACGATCAATTTTCATCCGAGAACGCATTAAAACGCCTAGAGAGTTTGTCTAAAGGCGACTTTCCTAGCATTAGTAAGAAAATTGAATCGCTCAACGCAATGGGACCTTACAACCTATCTATGCACGACACTATCGACTTCTCCGATAGATCACCGGCGTCATCGGTTTCCAGCTACGACTATTCCTCTGACGATGTACAGAGCCATATATACGGCCACTTCGACAACGGCTTTTTCATAGTCACCTCAGATATCCCTATAGACCATGAGAACCCCTTAAAATGTACCGTATGCGAGAAGCTATTTCAGAATATGTACATCCTGAAAACGCACTACCAAAACGCGCATTTGAAGCTTATGTACAAATGCAATCACGAAGGCTGCAGAGCCGCATTTCAGACGCGCCGCAGCAGGGACCGGCACTCGGCCAACATCAATTTACACAAAAAGCTGTTATCGTCCGGTGAGATGAGGATATCGAAAGACTCTTCGGTCGGTATTTTGGACAAGATCCGCGAACAAATCGAGCTGATGGTCAAATACAATGACGAGGAACGCGCAGTCCCCTACATAGAATCGCATAAGTACTACCGAGCTGTTGAGTCCGATAAACTGAAGAATCAATTGGGTCAGATACCTTTCGCCCCTTACCCGCCCCTACAGTTACCCGAGACTTACCTAAACGGCCGGGACATGTTCAACCAACATCCATTCCTGTTCGCGCCTTTCAGTATGCTCCCGAATTTTCCTCCCCTACCATTCGGCTTCCTGCCGCCCGGCTTGAACGCGTTCGGGTGCAGCCAAGGCTACTCCCCGCCGAAACTAAGCTACTGCATAGACGACGAAGCGCCGCGACCGAACAAAGACGGACACTATCCATGTCGGGGCTGCAGGGAGTGCTTCAAAGACTTGTGCGAACTGAGGACGCATTGTGAAACTGTTCACGCACAATCATTGCACCGGTGTCCGGTGAGCGGGTGCAGTGCCGCATTCTTCTCGCGGACGAAGAGGAACGCTCACAGCGAAGCGCATACATCCCGAAGGCAGAACGGTAGACTACACATGAACCCGTCGTGACGTTGTTGAACGAAATGAGTGCTTGTCGATCTTACAATACGGTCGTATCTCCAGTGCATTTGTGATGACTTAGTATTACCAAATAGTATAGATTTCATATTAAGCATGTACACTCGTACACGCCAGTACCTAATGAAGTTCTCGTTGTAGATAATTGTTTGGTATACTGTACTTTTGTCTGCTTTAAACTAGGACATTGTTATATAATTAAGTTGTAAAGGATTTGTAAATAGAAATCAACTCGTATTAATATTAATCAAACCTTTAATATACCCATGTATTGATAAATTAAAATAAATTACTCTTTTGACGTACATAATAATATGTAGGGTGTGTAAAAATTCAACATTCCATATTGATATCGTGCAATACATAATATTGTAAATATTAAAATAATGTACAAATGAATCGCTTAATTGTTCATAGTTATAATTAATGATATTATAAGGATTCTTAGTCATAAATAAATGTAACCTAGCAGCATCCGTTTCGTGATAAAATATCTGAAAATTAATCATAAATTATTTATAGATAATATTGTTGTGAATAAAATTTATGTCATATCTATTGCTATTTTGGTGCTAACGGACAAAATTATCTGTTCAAAATAAGAACGCGTGTTAAGTTGATTATGCACTGTACGAACACCACGTGTCTATTCCGATATATGATAAATCCTATCAAAACAGGTTAGTCTAATGTGTGTATTCACTATCCGTTTGTTTTCGAAATGCTCTTGAGTTGTGTATTATAAAGTGACGTGTGAGATATATTTAAATATATAACGTAAGAACCAAAAAGTATTAATTATACATATATAGAACAGTGGGTGAATATGTGTGTACATTCTAAAGAAGCATGTTATTCTTCCTTTTGCCAAACAATACTAAGTATGATAATAAAATGTTTAAAAAATTTACGTATTCAATCATTTTTATTTATTACCCAATATGAACAATTCGTCGGATCGTAAACAAAGAATATTAATAATACTACCTATACTAAAGCACCCAACACATTGATCTAGTATTTACCTTCAATATAATAAAATCAAGGGCATTCTGATTATGAATATTGACCTATTGACATACAAATAGGAAAATATGGCTTATCCATTCTATTAACGTTCCAGTTGTCATTAAAAACGAATAATTAAAAGCTGTTCAATAAAAAACAGCGCTAGAAAAGTTTTATTCTATTTACACCCACATTTTTTAACACTTGGGAAAATTATTTTTTCTAAACACGTAAAATCCCTTCCGTATTTAATATAAGAAATAACAATGTAGCATTAAAACATACCTACAATTTTATAATGGCATTTCGAAACACACAATTGAAAAGTAAATTATTCACTCGGTTACACACAATTTAAAATGTATGTCTTTCACCCCATACCTTACCTTCCTAAGTGGATTTCCCTTTAGTAACAAATACTGATTTTCATTACATTGCGTAATATATTCAGTTCTTTACCACCATGTACCAAACGAACGAGTAATGTAAAGTACACAATGTACAAGTACTGTTCGTTTCATAAACAGCGGCTAAGGGAGTCCATAGACTTATCAATGCAAGATCGGTTTTAAACGATCGGGAGATATTTATCAAGAGTTCATTTCTTAATAAAGTCTTTGCATAGGTATATCTTTACGAATTATAATGATAAAAAAACACACCTAAATGTCATCTGCTGTATGGGACAGAGCATATTTATTCACTGATAAATCAGATTGTAATATATTTTTGTTATATTAACGTATAACGCCTTTATATTATTATTGTTTACTAATTACGTGAACAATATTAATTATACTAATAATTTAGTAGCCCAAAAACCTCGAAGATTAGTAAACCAAAAAGGATGCATCTAATACGTATGAAAATCATCTAAAAATCATAAAAAATTACAGTTTTATATCGCACTAGTTTTTGCCCGCGACTTCTACATATAAACCTTCCTCTTGAATCACTCTATCTATTTAAAAGAACCGCATCAAAATCCGTTTGCGTAGTGTTAAAGATCTAAGCGTACACAGCGAAGTGAAGTCACTACCAAACTGTATCACTACATTCAATAGCGTTTTCGTTGACTAATGTATGAACACCCTAAATGCCGTGCCGTCCCACGTGTCACGCCGTCGAGTGGCGCGTGACATTCGGCCGCGCAGCGTCACGCGACATCGCGCTGTCGCGGCGTGTGACATCGCGCTGTCGCGGCGTGTGACACAGCGCTGTCGGTGTGTGACATCGCGTGCGGCGCCCGTTGTTAATATTGGAACGTTCGATTATCGGACGACATTGCAGCGGGAAGCCGGTGTAAATTGATTCTGTTGTAGGTCTTCGTGGTAACGGTGACGTCATCGAGTTCCTTTCTAAGAAGTGTGGACATTTCAAATTTTACACCAACGTATTTGGAAGTTAGGTATGTTTTGTGGGAATAGCAGTCAATGAAGTGTGGATAATGAAAGCACTGAGTGGGTATATTAATGCCTCTCAGTCTCGGAAGCTTCTTCCTGGCCTGTTCATAATAATAATAATTACTTAGGTCAATTTCATATAAACTATCTGATCCCATTAAACAGAGCCTATGATGTGGACGGAAATCGAACGCACAGCCCCCAGCTTATTAGACGAGCACAGTGAAATTCAACTTTTATGCAAACAATTTATTTTTTCAATACATTATCACAGAAAACACAAAAATGGCGCAGTAAATGAAAATTCTTCTCCACGTTAATCTAAATATATATAACTCAAAGGTGACTGACTGACTGACATAGTGATCTATGAACGCGCAGCCGAAACCACTGGACGGATCGGACTGAAATTTGGCATGCAGGTAGATGTTATGACGTAGACATCGGCTAAGAAAGGATTTTGATCAATTCTACCCCCAAGGGGATAAAATAGCGGATGGAAGTTCTTAACGCGAGCGAAGCCGCGGGCAAATGCTCGTATTACATAAGTTTACATACAGCAACAGAAAAGTACCAATTATAATGGCGATAGTATCTCTAAAATGACTACACAGCACTTGATTCGAACAATTTTGATGCATAATCATCTATTGTGAGTGAATCACGAAATAAACAAAGATTAGATCGGATGGCAACTCACACAATACGCACATTCGGAGTCCGTCGGCTACCTAGCCGTTCTCATTTGCATAATCAACACTCATCAAACAAATTTGCATTGGAAACGGACGCCGAATTAAACGTAAGGGGACGTATGCAGGAGAGCGTGTCTCAATGTTTTACTTTAGAAACAACGCAAAGTTCGAAAACGACTTTTTACTGTGCTTTTGAGAAAAGAAAGAAGACCTTATTCTTAAAATTGTATATAGACACAAAATAGAGGAGGTTATGTAGGTAATATTGAAATAAAATCGTTAAAATTAATAGCATAGGCAATATATCTATAGGAACTCGAACACAAGATATAGGTTTAACCATTGGCATAAGCAAAGGAATGTTCATAGCGTCTATATTACCAATAAAGGGTGAATTGGCTAAAACATTTAACAAAACTAAAATAAATGAAAACAATGAAATTTCCAACAATAAATGATTTAATCATCCGTCCGTCGCCTTACACTACAACGACATTCACAACGAGTGCAAACTGGATAACCTTTATTCCATTGCAATAAGGTCGATATTAGGCCGACCGAACAAGCGTTAGGAAACGCGGTTGGCGCAGTCAAAATAAGAACCCAAACGTCCCGCTTGTCAGCAATTTGTTTTGAAGAGAACACTTCTAATTCGCAAAAAGAACGACCGTTCTATGTTTAAAAGTAGCGTCACGCGATCTCTACGGACGCGTTCACATTTATCCGCATCAAAATTTGTAAAACGTAATTTATTACTTTTGTATAAATGTTTTTTTTTGTATGTAATGTAACGTGTTGATATTACCTATAAAATTACTTCCTTTAGCTAAGTAGGTATATTACATTTCAAGAGATCTGGCTCTATACAAACTATAATAATATTAGATCCCTCTGTTTTCAGATGCATAATTATCAGTATTTATTTTATTTTATAATAATTTAGGTACCTACGTCGGATTAGAACACGATTTCGAGATTTCCGCATGTTAATTTATGGCGCGTTCTGAACGTAACCTTATGAGTTCCAAATTTGAATATGAAAAGTTTGAAATGGGGCTTTCTAGAACGTTTTATTTTTTGTTTTCTGTTTGGCTAATGAGAGCGTGGCTCCTTAGGGAGCCGTTATTAAGTGGCATCGGCAATTTGCTTCGACGAATACGTATATCGTTACAATATTGCTACGATTGGCTTAATAGTAGGCTTAATATTATTTTACACAGTTACGTAATTTGTATTTCTATTAATGATAGGCACACACTTTAATCGACTTAGTGTTAATAGTTTTTTTTTTTGTGAGGACAGTAACAAACGGCCAGGCAGTATGTAAGTGTGCATATTTTTTAAATAACATCGCTGGAGGCTTTTCCGTAGAAATGCTTCAGAACTGTAAATCTATATAAGGTACTAAGCATACTTTACCTCGGAAGCATAAAATTTGAAAAAAGTTTCATTCCTTCATCATACTTAACTCATCTTCTTCGTCATCAGAGTATCATTCATTCATCCCATCATCATTAAAATGCAGCAAAAATCGCTGCAACAGAGATTGTTATGACAGATGAGTGGGTATAAGGAAAACGTTCTATATTTAAAATGATATTCCAACGCATTTCTATACCTACATGACATTGTATACCTACACGCCGCTTGAAAATGGTGGAGGCGGAAATTTTTTCACACGTACAAAATCGACGCCAATTTCTAAAGTCAACTACGAAACGGCGCGGTCAGGTAATTAGCGAAATTTGCAAGATCTGTGCATCAACCGTCATAATGAGAAAAGAGTATCGAAGTGGTTTCTACAAACAGCCAACAGTTTTAAAAATAGCACAGCGGTTCGTTCTAATAATAAATATAGGTATGACAATAAATATCTACTCGATCAATGAAAAAATATGAATATCGCTTTTTATTATATTCATATAATACGTAGGTACTACACAGTAAAAATATTTTTGGTGGAGGTAAATTTAATAATCTGTGAACTGACATATATATCGTTGGCGCCAATTTTATCAAATGTCAGATCCGTCAATGTTTTAAGTTTATGACGCTTCGTATGGACCTCGGCTGTTACATCCTATTTCGATACTTACCAACTACGCATTGTTCACAAAACCATAACTTCATCAAAGTGTACATTAAGTAACTACCTATTTAAAATACTTTCTACGTTCGTAAGAGACCTGCAATAGTCTACAGTAGCTTGATTACTGTCTTAACCGTCATACAGTACCTATATAGAAAATCCAGGTCTTCAGAACTTGGAAATGAATTCTCTTTAGAGCTGAAGTATTACAGGAATTTTTGGTAAAATACGAAGACTTAATTATTCATGCTCGTGATTACATTTAGGGACAACCTGTAAATTGATGATCGTGACAATTAACGTCCACATATCATCAAGGGACTAGTTTATAAGATATTTTATACAGTTTTTAACAAGACGAACTTGATTCCCAAATGTATCGTAGTTATATGAAGCCACTGCAAAGCTAGATCACGCAACCCATAGCCGCGAGCTACCAAACGGTTGGATGGATCTGATAACATGAATTTGGGAACGCTCCGGGGTTATCTGTTGCCATATCGCACGCGACGCTTTTGATGTTTACAAGTGGTTTTTTTTAATAAACTTTGTTTATGTATTTCCGACCTGTACCTATCATGCTTTCAATAAAAAACTTATTTTTACGGCTACAAATTTAAAAAGACTTACTTAAAACGTAAATAAATCAACAGATTATAAAAGTAGTTATGCTTTCAGCACAAAAGTCGGTTAACAAATAAATACAAATAAAAATTATTCAAATCTAAAACGATAACTTTAAAGTGAGCGTCAATCTGGCTGAAATTAAAAAATTATTTACATTTTATTCAAATTCAGAATACTTATATTCCGAAGTTCTGGCGTCCCTTGCGGGTGTGACAAATTGTGAGAACGTGCTTTCGTGATACGTTATTTAAAAGCGAAATTCGAAATTCAAATCATTCCGCCTACCGAATTCCATCGAACGTTCGAGGCATTTCGTTCGGAATTTTATTGTTGCTATGCTGGCCGCTGTAATGGCACGTTAAAGAATTTTGTAAAATTTGTAGCTTGTGCCAATGAAATATTTTCCTCTCTATTTCATATATTACCGACCTTTTGCCATTAATTAAAACATTCAGACTAGGTTTACTGCTACATCACAATTAAATGAAAAATACCTTTAAAAGTGTCCTCTGCATTAATATTGCATAAATTGGCAATAACCTTTCCAAGGTCAAAAAGTTATCAGATGTAATGAAGAATCAAGCTTCTAACTTTTCTTCTTCTTTTCAGTCGTACACCACTGGTAGGTATAGTGGCTCTTAACTCTGCAAGGCACGAGACACACACACAGACCTATTGACTCATGGTGATAAATAGGACATTGGTTCATTTCAACATGCTTATATGGAGTGTTTGATGATTATATGTTTAAAAGCATCAAACACTCTATCCTTAGACAATTCACTCAGTCGAATTACGGACGCGGTTTGCATGCTCGAGGTACAAAAAATGTTATTTAAATTAAACACTGAATTTAAAACGAATCATGATTTCTTAACTGGAAAAAACAGAATACTTACTACCTAAGATCGACAACATAGAATCATGCAAACATTTGAATAATGCATTGAATTTCTTCACTTCTACCTATAAAATTGTGCGGAATGTCCCCCAAGGGTTTGACAAGTCGTGAGAGCGTTATATCGTGATTCCATATTCAAATAGCCCACATTCCCGCCAAATTTGCGAATTCCAGATTCGAATATTCAAATTCTGTAACCGCATAAGTGGCGTGCCATTCTTTTTCTGGCTTCCACACTTTGATTGCGTGGTCTGTAACTACATGAAATTATTTTTCACAATAAAAAAACCCACTTCGATGTATTTTTAATATAGATAAGTAGGTACCAATATGAAATAATGATGAAAACACTAAAATACTTTTATTAAGGTACATTAATGAGCTGACCTAATTGAGCTGTTTTATTCCAGGTTGGCTGAAATAAAAAAATTAAATAGGTACGTTCTTTTAAAATAAAAAAATTAGGCACGGGACGCGCGGCAGTTATGAAACAAACAAATAAACATCAATTTCGTTATTGTTGTTGAAAGAATTTAGTTATACTTGAAGAAAATTAGTACCTACATAAATAATGTAGGTATATTTCTATTTATATTTATGTTCGTTTCTAAAAAAACACACACACACACGAAAAAGTAGTCGAACGGTGGCGAGGTGGCGGCACAACAAGCGTCATGCCGTTCGGCGTCACGGCATAACAGTGGAACATACGTCCAAAGTGCCTAAATACTCGTAGATGTTTCACATCGAAAAGATCCAACTGTCGACATTTTGTGACTGCGCGCACGAGCGGTCCTCGTAATTCCTCGCAAGCCTCCTCGCGAGCCTTCGGGCTGATCGTGTGCCGTGGACAATGCGCATTCACATCGCACTTGTTCGGCCAAATTATTGTTTTTAATGTCATCGTTACGCTTACTTTTGGGAAAACAACGGTTTTGCGATTTCGAAATATCACTTGCAAAAGCTGTACTTACCTACATACCTACACATCCAATGCGTTGGTTTAAACAAAACACGGCAATAACGACATGTAAACCTGCCCCATTAATTTAATTTAATTAATGTAATTTTCTATTCAATTTTGCCTTCGAGCTCTTGAAGTTTTGAAAGCAATATGCAGAAATCATTAAACACGTATAGCCACTAGGTAAATTCCCACACGGAAGCCCGAAACGCTAAAAGAAAAACAACAAAAAAAAAAATAATGAACCCAATTTGAATTTGAATTTCGATCGAATCAGAAGCCCGTGCCGATGTAACGTTGATCTTAATTTTGTAATTTGTTGCACGATTGTTCAAAGTTCGAACATGCGATTCTGAACGCGCCCATCGAAGAGATTCTTGAAAAAGTTTGAATCATGACTCCGAATCATCAATTCTAAATGCGAAATCAATTTAATTTAACTCAATTACGGCAGCGGCAACGGTAGGCGAATCAATCACTCAATTTGTACAACTTTTGAAACTTCGAAAATTTGTAGAAGTTACTCGAATATTATAAGACAAGGGATTAGGAGCACTTGCAATTAAAACTACTAAAACTACATCGATCACCAAACACCGCATGGTAGCAAGAAAAATGAATCTCTTAGTAATGCAACCCGTGTAGGTACTTCCTTACCTACACTCTTATACACGCACCAAACAAAAACGAAAAAATAAAAAAATAAAAAAGAAATTCTCTAAGGACAAATGTTCTAAACTCAAATGAAATCCAATACTAAGTGTAAATAACGATAACTGAAAATTGAAATTGGAACGAGGCGACACTAACGACCTCATCTAGCTATCTAAGTATCTTCTTTCTAACTCCCACTTAACAATAGTTGCATAACGCTGTCCCGCTTTAAGGCGACATGCGACAAACAGTGACATTCCGTGTCGCCAGCCAATGACAAACAAGAGCGCGGCCATTGGCTGGAAATGTCGCCGCTGGCTCCACTTATGTTGGTTTTAGTCCGGCAAGTTTCTTGAGCGATACCGTTTGAACGTTGCACTCTGTAATAAAAACTCAATTAATGCCAAATATGATATACTTAGATCTAATTTAAACTCCCCTTTCTTTCATAGAAAGTAATGATGCCAAATTCGTGTGACAATTATCATCGAACAAAGCGTTTCGCAAACATCACGCAATTTCAAATAAGTAAGTAGGTATCTAATGTTTTCGCTCCATCACATTCAATTGTCATACTTATGTACAAAGGGTAACCTATGCTAATTAGTAATCTTATTTAGAAGTGGTTTTTTTTAAGCAGTTTTACATTCTCCTATAAACAGCAATGACAGTTGCAGCAGTTATTGTCTGTCTACATTATAAATTATAGGCGGTAAATACCTACACTACATTTTTTGTTCACGTGTATTTCAAACTTGTACTGACCCGAATTTGAGATAACTCTTTCGTAACATACATTTTTGTAACCCGCCAAATACCTGACGGGTAATTATAATACCATTAGAAGCACGTTTTAAACCGTCATCCGTGGGCGGATTACTGCCGATTGGTTAAAAGTGTCACCGTCGCCCACAGCGCAATCGTGTCATTGGCGGCAAGTGTCACTTGTCGCGGTGCGTGACATCGCCTATTGGACAGACCACGCCCTCACGCGTGTTCTAAATTCAAATTTTAAGAACGGGAGTGGATATTTGTTAGCTCGTGGCAGTTTTCTTGCATGTGTGTACAGATCTTGCATAGAAAAGCAATGATAATTTTAATTAAAAAATACTTTTTTGTTAGGAAGATACAGGTGATGCTTCCAGTGCTTGTTACAGATTTGCCGACAATACCTGAAGGTGTTAAGATAAACCCAAAAATTAAATACATCTAGGTATTCAGGGATTAGTTATTTATTATCCTTAGGTCTACAACCGAGTATTTTGCTAAGTAGACGTATAGACGTAGCAGTACAGTGGCTATCTAGATTTGGATTTTCAAATTAAGCTCATATTCATCTTTGAAATCTTTGAACACAGTAGGTACGCTTTTCCATGAATGCCTTCCTAGATATCCCTACTAATATTATAAATGAGAATGTAACTTTGTTTGTTAGGTTTTCACGCGAATACTACTTAACCGATCATCATGAAACTTTGTACACTTATCCTTGGAGAAATTAGAAGTAACATAGGATGTCTACTTTTCAAGAAAAAAATTAATATAGGTATTTTTTAGCTTCTCTCCGCGACCTCGTCCGCGTGGGATAGTCACTTTGGGCACCATTTCAATTTCCCAGGATACTTTTATCGCAGAGGGCACTAAACCACGCGGACGAAGTCGCAGGCAACAGGTAATTAATTAATAATTGTAGGTGATTTTTTTTAAATTTTCTGTATCTAATGTAAAAAAATACTCATTGTATCGCGTTCCAACGCTCGTATAGAACAGCATGACGGGCCCGTGCGGTCTCATCCCGCGTCGCAGTGCGCGGCGTGCGCGGAACTATTGATCGAAACGCGGCGACGACGCCCGCAGCGCGGTGACAAACTACGCGGCCGGCTTGCCGCCGTTCCCGGTCATTTTTATCCCAGCGCGCATTCTAGTGTTGGGACTTAAATCTGTTTCGTCAACCGTCCGTCGTGTCATTGTGAACGTATAGGTAGAAAGTACATGATTATTATTAACGACTACTAAATGTTTTTAACTGATTTCAAAAAAAGGAGGAGGTTCTCAATTCTTTTGTATTTTTTTTTATTTTTTTATTTGTAACGTTTGGGCAAATTATGTGTAATAAATAAAATGGTATTCCATATTTGGTCACTCTCCTCTATATTTACCTCGATATAAAATTGTATAGGGTATCTATCTAATATCTAAATTATTTAACGTATCTTTAACGCTAAAGTAGATATATTTTTATTGATACAAATGATTAAACGAATCCAAATGGACTGTCAATACAACCAATTTAAAAAGTCTTGTGTATAGACTGTATTATGAGACAAGGAGGTAACCTACCTACTTACAAGTCGTTAATGACCACTGCCACCCATGGACATCAGCTAGCAGTAGCAGCAGCAGAAATGGGACTGTTCGTACGTAGGTACGTGCTCTACCATCTGCAGTGGCTATCGTTAATGGTTCCAGGGTTTGTTATCAATAAAACAGGCGTACGAGTGATAATAATAATAATAATAATAACTGCTTTAACTGCGTTATGGTAACCGGACAGCTGATAAACATAAGTACATAGGTATAGGTATCGATACGATATATTATTTGTATCGAACAAACAAATGTAGGTACTCATCACAAAAACGTTTGTCCTGGGTGGGAATCGAACCCACGACCGATTCTGCAATCAACGACTCTAACCACTCGACTGCGACCAGTCAAAAGGGCATAGCATTCGATACTTGAAAAAATCGAATTTTAAATTTTCAAATCCCGCTAATCGCATGCTTATAGTCTGAAGAGCCTCGCGGAATCATTGTTGTTCTACCGGCCGATAGCGCAATTGAAAATTCGATTTAAATTCGGAAAGCAGCGGCCACTGGAGAAAGTTCAGCGCTCAGTGCGCCCACTCCGCCAGCGCTGGAAGCGCTGAGTTTATTAATGGGCTCATTTTTACCCTCCAGCCCCGAAGTTGGCTAATTGGAGTGATTGTGAATTACGACAGTTTGTTTTGCTAATTAGAAAACTTTTTCATATTGACATACGAGTGGGTATCTTATCTCTTAGCAAGCTGCTGTAGCTAAAAGATAAGATAGTTATGTAATTACTTGCTTGTGCCCGCGACTTCGTCCCGAACCCGCCCCCGCAATTCCCATTGGAGGTAGACATTCGTAAAATGTGTTTAGTTCACCTCGAATTAATATTAATCACTCTATCTATTAAAAAAAACCGCATCGAAATCCTTCGCGTAGTTTTAAAGATCTAAGCATACATAGGGACAGACAGCGGAAAGCGACTTTGTTTCATTCTTTGTAGTGATTTAAGTAATAGATCCCTTTTGTGTGAGCGGATTGTCATACTTCACACATCTCGGAAACAATTTTCCTACTCCAAGGCTCCGTCAATATGTTTTCCTTCGCCGCTGTAGAGACTGATAATTGATATTAAAAATGAAAATGATTTTGTATTGTCAGAAGTTGGGTAGGTATTCTTTTGTATTGTACTTTTACTGAACAATAAATGTATTATTGTTGATATTATTAACTGACAGCTAGGACTAGCTCTAGTGGTTAGAAACGCGGACTGCTCATGAGGTCAAGGGCTCGATTCCCGCTCAGAACAAACAATTGTGCAATGAGCATATTCATTTCTTCTGTACCTACATCCAGTATTTACCTAATAAAAATGTCTATAGGTATTTGTTTTTTCATCAGCTGTTCGGTTAGCAACACGGCCTCTTAGTTGTCTAATTTGGAATCCATTGTCCCAATTATTATTATTTCAAGACCCGAAGTGTGATGCTGTATCGATAACCAATAGAATCAATACTTATAACCCGAAAACGACGAAAGGTTATAAAGAGTGCAGAGGCGAAGGGTTTTACACAACTATCCATAGAAATAACAATAAAACACTATGTGAAAATCAAGGTGCATAATATACCTACTGAGGTATAAAAAAGCTCTAACCCGCAGTATAGTAACCAACAACATTAACCCTGTTACTGTTCAACATAAAACTTTACGCGGGGTCATAACGACCAGCTCGTATCAACAGGTATTTTAAGGTTATTGACAAAACGAAACGCATACAATAAAACTGAAGGACTAGCTAAATGGTTTGTTTGTTATATATTTTCCAACATTTTGTATGTATTCCGATTTCTTTATGGCCTTATCTATACTAATATTATAAAGCTGAAGAGTTTGTTTGTTTGTTTGTTTGTTTGTTTGTTTGTTTGAACGCGCAAATCTCAGGAACTACGGGTTCGAATTGAAAAATTATTTTTGTGTTGAATAGTCCATTTATTGAGGAAGGCTATAGGC